>JBBDGP010001440.1:900000-1161478 GCA_037952835.1 Lithobates septentrionalis | reverse complement strand
GGGGGACGGAGATCACTGTCAGTCCCCCTCGGGGGGGGGGGGGACACTGATCACTGTCAGTCCCCTCGGGGGGGACGGACACTGATCACTGTCAGTCCCCCTCGGGGGGGGGGGGACACTGATCACTGTCAGTCCCCCTCGGGGGGGGGGGGGGGACACTGATCACTGTCAGTCCCCTCGGGGGGGGGGGGGGGACACTGATCACTGTCAGTCCCCCTCGGGGGGGGGGGGGGGGGGGACACTGATCACTGTCAGTCCCCCTCGGGGGGGGGCGACACTGATCACTGTCAGTCCCCCTCGGGGGGGGCGACACTGATCACTGTCAGTCCCCCTCGGGGGGGGGCGACACTGATCACTGTCAGTCCCCCTCGGGGGGGGGGGCGACACTGATCACTGTCAGTCCCCCTCGGGGGGGGGGGGGGGGGGCGGGGACACTGATCACTGTCAGTCCTCCTCGGGGGGGACACTGATCACCGTCAGTCCTCCTCGGGGGGGGGGGGGGGAACGACACACTGATCACCGTCAGTCCTCCTCGGGGGGGGGGGGGGGGGACACACTGATCACCGTCAGTCCTCCTGGGGGGGGGGGGGGGGACACTGATCACCGTCAGTCCTCCTCGGGGGGGGGGGGGGGGGGGGGGGACACGACACACTGATCACCGTCGGTCCTCCTCGGGACACACACACACTGATCACCGTCGGTCCTCCTCGGGGGACACACACACTGATCACCGTCGGTCCTCCTCGGGACACACACACACTGATCACCGTCGGTCCTCCTCGGGGGACACACACACTGATCACCGTCGGTCCTCCTCGGGGGACACACACACTGATCACCGTCGGTCCTCCTCGGGGGACACACACACACACACTGATCACCGTCGGTCCCTCCTCGGGGGACACACACACACACACACTGATCACCGTCGGTCCTCCTCGGGGGACACACACACACACACTGATCACCGTCGGTCCTCCTCGGGACGGACACACACTGATCACCGTCGGTCCTCCTCGGGGGACACACACACTGATCACCGTCGGTCCTCCTCGGGGGACACACACACTGATCACCGTCGGTCCTCCTCGGGGGACACACACACTGATCACCGTCGGTCCTCCTCGGGGGACACACACACTGATCACCGTCGGTCCTCCTCGGGGGACACACACACTGATCACTGTCAGTCCTCCTCGGGACACACACACTGATCACTGTCAGTCCTCCTCGGGACACACACACTGATCACTGTCAGTCCTCCTCGGGACACACACTGATCACTGTCAGTCCTCCTCGGGACACACACTGATCACTGACGGTCACCCCCACCTTGGTTCTGCCGCTGATCACCGTCGGTCCTCCTCGGGACGGACACACACACACTGATCACCGTCGGTCCTCCTCGGGACGGACACACACACACTGATCACCGTCGGTCCTCCTCGGGACGGACACACAACACACTGATCACCGTCGGTCCTCCTCGGGACGGACACACACACACTGATCACCGTCGGTCCTCCTCGGGACGGACACACACACACTGATCACCGTCGGTCCTCCTCGGGACGGACACACACACACTGATCACCGTCGGTCCTCCTCGGGACGGACACACACACACTGATCACCGTCGGTCCTCCTCGGGGGACACACACACTGATCACCGTCGGTCCTCCTCGGGGGACACACACACACTGATCACCGTCGGTCCTCCTCGGGGGACACACACACACTGATCACCGTCGGTCCTCCTCGGGGGACACACACACACTGATCACCGTCGGTCCTCCTCGGGGGACACACACACACTGATCACCGTCGGTCCTCCTCGGGGGACACACACACACTGATCACCGTCGGTCCTCCTCGGGGGACACACACACACTGATCACCGTCGGTCCTCCTCGGGGGACACACACACTGATCACCGTCGGTCCTCCTCGGGGGACACACACACTGATCACCGTCGGTCCTCCTCGGGGGACACACACACTGATCACCGTCGGTCCTCCTCGGGGGACACACACACTGATCACCGTCGGTCCTCCTCGGGGGACACACACACTGATCACTGTCAGTCCTCCTCGGGACACACACACTGATCACTGTCAGTCCTCCTCGGGACACACACTGATCACTGTCAGTCCTCCTCGGGACACACACACTGATCACTGTCAGTCCTCCTCGGGACACACACTGATCACTGTCAGTCCTCCTCGGGACACACACTGATCACTGACGGTCACCCCCACCTTGGTTCTGCCGTTGATCCGGAAGTTGCCGAGCTTGGTTCCGCAGTGTCGGATCAGGTCATCCATACTGTTCATGAGGTGTCCGATGGCCTTGCAGGGCGCCTCCTTGCCCTCCACCCAGGTGATCTGGTCCCCTCGGATGTCCCGAGAGGAGTCGCTCTTCTGACTGACAAGCTGTCCATCAGTGAAGCGGCCGGTGCTGTGCAGAGCCTGCACCTCCCCCACTATACGGTCCCCTAGGTCCTGGCCCAGGAAGTCATCCAGCACACAGATGCCGTGCTTGTTCATACAGGGGATGATATACTCCAGGGCCAGCTTGTGGAGGGGCGGCCTGGTGTGCCCATTGGGCCTTTCTGTGCCCTCCCCTCCCCCGCGGGCAGCACCGCTCCCACACGCCTCTCCAGACCTCTGGGTGTAGTCCTCCTCTTTAATGGCCCTCAGAGTGGCCCCTCCGACCACCACCTCCCGCTGTTTGCTGTCCGGAGGGGAGGCGGCCTTGTCCTGTGCTTTGGGGTCGGGGGTGGTCGGGCTTCCCTTACACAGCAGCTTGTGTTTCTTCCAGTCCTGTCTCTGGTGCTCTTTGCTGCAGTAGAAGGAACTCCGGCAGCGTCCGCAGCGCAGCAGGTTCTCCATCTTCCCGCACAGCTCGCAGTACTGCCGGTCACGTTCACTCTGACTGCTCCCCTCACAGCCCTGTCCTCCTCCGCCGCCCGCCATGATGGCCGCTGCTCGGGGACAAGCACGATTCCGGCTCTTCAACTACGTCACCCGGACACCGGGCCCCACGATACCACACACGTGTGTTCACCTGTCACACATCCACACCGCACGTATCTGTCATAGGCCTCGGCATCATCGCCCGAGATCCAAACGCGGCCCGACCACACCTTTCTATTCCCGCAGGGAAGCCTTTGGCTTCGGTATAGTGACTGGCGGCGTCTGATCGCTGACAGGATGTCATTAGCCGTACATTGAGCTCAGCCTCTACGTCTTATACAGCTGAAGGACCTTCGTGACGTCCGAGTCATGTGATCACCGGCTGGACGTCAGTGTGCCACGTGACTGCTTAAAAAACCAGGCGGGGACAAGTTGGGTGACAGCTGTCATTAGACTGAAGTGTGATTGGAGAGCAACTTCACCCAAATAATGTACATTGTACCCACCTCCAGTCCTGACACTTTCACCCCCTTCTTGCTCAGATCAGTTTTTAGTTTTTAGCACTGTCACACTTTGAATGACGATTACTCAGTCATGCAACCAACACTGTACCTGTATCCGTATGCCATTTTATCATTCTTTGAAACAGAGCTTTCTTTTGGTGATATTTAACCGATTGCTGCCCACCCACCATCGAATGACGGAGGGGCGGTGCGTATACCTCCCAACTTTTTGAGATGGGAATGAGGGACACCTATCAGCAAAAGTATGCAGGCATAGGACACACACCTGGCCACGCCCCCTTAAAGGAGAATTGTACAAAAAAACAAGATTGGTTGAACTCACAAGTGCTTTTTTTTTACCACTACTATTCCTTTATATTGGCTTTTGGAATTTACACATGCAGCAATTTAGAAATCAGATGAAAGGTTTAGTGCTGGAAAACACGTTTTGATAAATAAAAAGTGCATTTTATATACATCTATATAGATCAGACCAAAATGAGGGACAAATGAGGAGGAATGAGGGACAGAGGGACATTGCTCCAAATCAGGGACAGTCCCTCAAAATCAGGCACAGTTGGGAGCTATGGCGGTGTGGCTCTCGTTCTGGGTGGACATCATATGATGGCGCCCCAGACCGCCTGCTCTCACACACTAACAGGGGCACGCAGCACGGCAATCATGGCCGCATCATGTTCCTAGGACATGGTGTGACCCCGATCTCTGTAAAGAGCCGATGACACGGCTCTTTAACCATGTGATTGGCAGTGTCCAATTACATGTAAATGCATAAGTGCCATTAATCAGCTCTCCTCGCCTCACACTGACAGAGTGTGTGACGAGGAGTGCTGATCAGTGGTTTCTCTTTGCAAGGGGAGACCAGGGCAGGTAATCAGGGCACTGATTAGTGCCACCAATCAGTGTCCATCAGTGACACCAATCAGTGCTGCCCGTCAATGCTGCCTATCAGTGCCGCCTATCAGTTTCCACCAGTGCCGCCTATCAGTGCTCATCAGTGCCGCATATCAGTGCCCATCACTGCGGCATATTAGTGCCTCCCCATCAGTACCACCTAATCAGTGCCCATAAGTGCCGCCTCATCAGTGCCCCTAAGTGCAGCCTATCAGTGCCCATCAGTACAGCCTCATCAGCACACATCAGTGAAGGACAAAAATTACTTATTTGCAAAATTTACTGACAGAAACTAAGAAAAACATGTTTTTTTTCTAAATTTTCTGTCTTTTTTCTTTTTTTGTAGTAAAAAATAAAAAACACAGCAGTGATTAAATACCACTAAGAGAAAGCTCTATTTGCGTGAAGAAAATTATAAAAAATTAATTTGGGTATAGTGTTGCATGACCGCACAATTGTCATTCAAAGTGAACAGTGCTGAAAGCTGATAACTGGCCTGGACAGGAAGGGGGTGAAAGTGCTCTGTATTGAATCAGCACTGTTTTTTTTTCATTAATTTACAAATTTTATGTGATTGGTGCGATTGTTCAAAGTGTTGCAATTAATACTTATCACCTTTACATAACAACTCTTATAAAACTTCTAAACATAAATCAAATAAATATTGTAAAAAAAAAACCCATAAATCTTTCATTGGTCCATAACGTGCCCACATCCAATGTGTTTTAAAGTGACAATTAAAAGTAGTCCAAAAGGGTATATCGATTCTGCCGTAAGAGGGCCCATAATTATTCAAGGCAGCTCCTCCTCACCTCCACCCACTAATTCCAGTTCATTCTCCAATATTGTAGAAACAGGGGGGGGGGAGCACCAGAGAGCTGCCAGGACGAGTCATCCAGCTCTGAACTCTTGTAACCCTGACCTAATTACAGACTCACCATGTAAGCATGAGTCAGAGTATAGTTTACCTACTCTCACTACTAGTAGCACACACTAGAGGGTGCTACACCCACCTCCCTCTAAAATCAGCCAAGCCCCCTTTGGCTGGAAAATTTCAAAATTGGCTCCTGCGCCCAGGAGCAAGGGCATCCCATAAAAAAAAGTGGAAGGGGAAAAGGGAACAAACTTGGACAGGGTTATGTACAAATAAATTAAATATATCAAAAATATAAATTGTGTTTTTTTTTTCAAAGTATGTACACAGCAAATATAAATCCTAACTACAGATCCCTGCAGCTAGCAAACACAACAAATTTACATGTGTTCTCAACCTCACCCCCCCCCCCCCCCTTTAGGGAAGCCCTCCCAGCAACTTAGAGCAGATATAAATGTCCATGAAGTCCATTCACTTGAGTATGAGGACAGCCGCCCTTGAAGAGACCTGCAACATGGGAAAACAGAAAAAAACACACACAGTCCTTACACTAACATTTTATCTAACTGTACATTTTGTCATCAGGGGGTTATGAGCCTGCTGGCAGAAACAAAACTTTTTCAAAGAGTCTCTGAAAGGAGGAGCCCCTCCACAGCATTAGTCTCTTTACACCAGCACACTAGGCCTTACCACTGCTGTCTTCTCAAGTCCCACATCCGGAAAGGGTGGTGGTAGGGTTCGGCTTAGTCAGGAGAAGTTCTCCTAATACATCAGCTGCCTTGCTTTAGGCTGGAATCCTGTGTCAGCCCCTTTGCTCACCGGTACATATCTGGACTGGGCAATCTGATGACTTCTCCCTTGGGGCCCCTCTTGGCAATAGAGTCGCTTCGACTGAGCCGTCCAGCTTTCACAACAACCACTCAGTCCCTGTAGACGGCTCGCCCCAGGCTCTACTTCCTCTGGATACCCTGGAACCTGGCCCAATCGTCTTTATTGTGAGGTCCCCTCTGGGGATTGGGAACATGCAAGTAGTCCCAGGTAAGTTCCTCTTCCCAGTTGGTGTGGAAGACCTCAATGATGTCCATAACATCTTGTTGAGCATAGGGAAAGTCCAATCCCAACTCCAGAGTAGTCTTTCTCTGTACCTCCCTCTGAAACAGGGAGAACCTGGGGAGCTCCTTGTGCTTTTTGCGTCCAGGTAACACACAGGCCTGTGAAGATTGAGCAATCCACAGTTTGTAGGCCGTGGCTCGTGCCTGTAACCTGCCACTGGTGACAGCTGGCTCTGTCTGGACCAGGGATGGGGCAGGGGAACAACGGGGTTGTGTAGTTGTTAACTGTCTGTATGTGCAGGTGGATGTGGGCTGCTGATGCTCCTCCACCACGCACCCTGCCTCTTCAGGGGTAATGAACCTTTTACCCGCTCTGCTCTGTGTATTCCTGCTGGCAGACTTTCAGCTTCCTGAGCATCCCCCCAATTCCACTCTTCTTCTATCTCTCTGGGGACCACTCAGCCTCCACTTCTAGAGGCCCAAATTCAGCCTCCAGTCTGGGAGACCCCCAATCTATTTCACCACCACTGGCTCTGGCTCACCTGAAAACTCATGGTGTTCAACTGCTGGCTCCTTCCAGGTGGGGCTAATAGGGTGGACTTCAGCAGCCGGCTTCTTCACTGAGATATCCTGAGCTGGGCTTGGATCTCTCACCTCCTGCCATGGCTCTTCCTCCCTTGTGCTCTGAACCACTGAGATTTTCCGGCCTCTTCCACAGGAGTAGTGGTGGACACCTAGCAGGCTGCAGCCCTGAACTTCCTCCGGCCAACCGGGATTCCTCTCTCCACTCCAGGCATAGTACTGACGACAGGTTCACAGCATAAGTCACTGGTGGCAGGTCACTGGGCATCAGTATAGTTAAATGCTCTTCACAGTGCCCACACTTCAGCCAGGCTCCGACTGTCAGAGAAATAACAGAAACTTTGTTTGCCAATACCGGCATTTCCCTGTATGCGTGCGTGGCAGAATGGCAAATCGACGTATGCGGGTACGCGATTCAGCGGACCGCGTCACGACGCAATGGCACACATAGACGTGCGAGTCAGCGGGCCGCGACACGGCGAAACGGCGTACGTACGTACGTACGCATCTTAGCCGCACACGTGGGTTCCCCTATTAGCCCTATAAAAGCTCTCTGGCTTATTGCTGGTTTGTCATTTCAGCTCCTGTGTTCCTGTGCCTTGTTCTGCTATTGACTCCTGCCTATCGTGACCCGGATTGCCTTGACCACCCTTGAACTTCTTCTGCACCTTGACCTCGGCTTGCCTAACGGATTCCTCTTCAGTCTGCTCCAGTGTTTGACCCCCGGCTTCTCTTTAAAGACTTTGCTACTGCCTGCTCCAGTGTTTGACCCCGGCCTGTCTTGGACTCTCCCATTTGATTGATTCCTGTGTATGACCTTGGCTTGTTTAAACGGACTTCCTTCCTACCGGCTTGCTGTGTTTGACCCCCTGGCTTCTCTACATACTTTGTTCCAGTCATCTACTTCAGGACCAAGGTGATGGAGCCCCAGTCTGCTTCCTCTGCCGATCACCGTCCGGGTGTACCCTGCACAGACTTACTACCAGACGGAAGTTCAACACACAAGCCCCTACTAGTGCCTGGTGACCCGTGCCTCTCTGTGCCCAATACCCCCTGTGCCACCTCCAGGGGTATAGCGCACTCAGCGGCAAGGGGAGCCGCTCTCAGCATCTCGGCCCTGGTGAGTACCCTGACAGTAAGTACCGCCTACGGCATGCTACGAACTTTCAAGTTGCTGATTCAACCCAATCTCACCTTATCCTACCGGTCTCATTACAGGTAGCGGAAGAGGAAATTCGGCTGCTGGCTATCGTTGACTCCGGAGCATGCAGCTGTTTCCTGGATGCATCCCTTGCCCAAAGTCTGCACATCCCTCTTCAAGACAAGAAACAGCTCCTTCAGATCTACCTGGCAGACAGGTCTCTACCCAACTCAGGACCTATCACTCAAGAAACCAAGCCCATTCTCGTCTCCACAGACTCCACAGGCTTCAACATCATCAACTCACCCATGTTTCCCATTATCTTGGGGTTCCCGTGGCTAATGGCACACGACCCTCAGATCCTTTGGAGTAAAAAAGAAATTCTCTTCTCTTCAGCATACTGCTCCCAGCATTGTTTTGTGCCAACCTCCAATAAGACTGTCTCCTGTTTGTCCATACAACCAGTGCCAGATACGCTTACGCATGTCCCTGCAGCATATCACGAATTCCTGTACGTTTTTGACAAAAAAAAGGCCGATAGTTTACCACCTCATCGACATTATGATTGCCCCATCGATCTGTTGCCCGGCTCCGAGATCCCGTTTGGCCGAATTTTCCCCTTGTCGGAGACCGAGTTGGAAGCTCTCCGCCTCTACATTGATGAAAACCTGGAAAAAGGATTCATTCGTCCTTCTTCCTCCCCAGCCGGGGCTGGTATCTTTTTTGTTGAGAAAAAGGACAGATCTCTCAGGCCATGCATAGACTATAGGGAGCTTAATAAAATCACCATCAAAAATCGATACCCACTTCCCCTCATTCCTGAACTGTTTCGGCGGTTTCGATCTGCCCAAATATTTACCAAATTGGACTTACGAGGGGCATACAATCTTGTTCGGATACGTGCTGGGGACGAATGGAAGACAGCTTTCAGGTCCAGATTCGGTCACTTTGAGTATCTGGTGATGCCCTTTGGGCTCTGCAACGCCCCAGCTACGCTCCAGCATCTAGTCAATGATATTTTCCGGGAATTCCTAGATAACTTTGTCATAGTCTATCTTGATGATATTTTAATTTTCTCTACCACTATAGAATTACATCGAGACCATGTCAAGAAAGTCCTCTCAGTCCTCAGAAAGCACGGCCTGTTCTTAAAGGGAGAAAAGTGTGAATTTGAAAAGACTACCATCCAGTTCCTTGGTTTCATCATCACTACTGAAGGGGTAGCCATGGATCCACAAAAAGTTAAAGCCATCCAGGAGTGGCCCCCTCAGACAAAAAAGGAGTCCAGCGATTTATTGGCTTTGCCAATTTTTATCGCAGGTTTATTAGGGGGTTCTCCTCAATTATCTCTCCCATCACTCAGTTAACCCACCAACAAGTCAAATTCTGATGGTCCCAGGAAGCTCAAGATGCCTTTGCCAAACTAAAGAATCTGTTCACGTCAGCTCCCATACTTCAGCATCCGGATCCCACTCTACCTTATGTACTTGAAGTTGATGCCTCGGAATCCGCCACAGGAGCCATCTTGTCCCAGAGAAGTGGTATCAAAGCACTTCTCTATCCAGTAGCCTTTGCCTCCCGCAAACTAAGTCCTCCAGAGAGAAATTATAATGTTGGTGATCGGGAATTATTAGCCATAAAGACTGCCCTTGAGGAATGGAGATACTTACTGGAGGGTGCGTCCCAGCCCATCATGATCTTCACGGACCACAAGAACCTGGAGTATCTCCGAACAGCCAAACGTCTTAGGCCCCGACAACCCCGGTGGGCATTATTCTTCCCCAGGTTCAATTTCCATATCTCCTATCGACCTGGTTCAAAAAATGGGAAGGCGGACGCACTCTCCCGTATGTTTCCAGAGGCCAATGATTCAACAGAACCTGAAACCATCCTATCCTCTCACAATTTTCTTCATCTCATGCAACCTAACCTTCAATCTGCTATTGAACAGGCCTCTAGTCAATGCACGGAATCCGAGATATCCTCCTTAGAAAAAAGAGATGGTTTGCTGTGGGCCCAGGACAAGGTTTTCGTCCCATCCTCTGTAAGGCTTAGAATTTTACAGACTTTCCATGACCACAAAATGGCAGGACATTTCGGAGTATGGAAGACCTCTGAATTAGTTCACCGCTCTTTCTGGTGGCTGGGTTGGAGGCAGGACTGTAAAAAGTACGTTCAATCCTGCATTACCTGCCAACGCAGCAAAGTGTCAAACACTAAAGCTTGGGGCCTCCTTAGACCCCTGTCTATCTCTGAAAGACCTTGGAGTGAGGTTTCTCTGGACTTCATTGTTGATCTACCTCCCTTTGAAAATTTTTCCACCATTTTAGTAGTGGTTGACCGCCTCTCAAAGATGGCACACTTTCTGCCCATGATTGGTGCTCCTTCTGCTTTGGCTACAGCAAATGTTTTTATTAAAGAAATAATAAGACTCCATGGTGTTCCCCACAACATCACCTCTGATAGAGGAATTCAATTTACCTCAAGATTCTGGATAGACCTTTGTAAATCCCTGGAAATCAAAACCTCTTTTTCTTCAGCATACCATCCCCAAAGCAATGGCCAAACAGAAAGGACGAATCAGACCTTGGAGCAATATCTCCGTTGTTTCTGCTCTAGCTCTCAGGTCAACTCTTCTCCCCTGTGCGGAGTTCACATATAATAATGCCACACATTCTGCCACCAATCAGACGCCTTTTTGGGCCAACTATGGGTTCCACTCATCTTTTCTGCCAGACTCCATCCCAGAAGTCACAACCCCTGCAGTTCAAGATCGAGTAAACCTCATCCAATCTAATTTTACAGATCCAAAAGGCCATGAAAGAAGCTCAAGACGGCTATATTAGGAATATTACAACAAAGGGAGAAGAAACAATCCGTAATTTAAGATTGGAGATAAGGTTTGGCTATCTGCTGTCAATC
This sequence comes from Lithobates septentrionalis, assembly GCA_037952835.1. NCBI lineage: Eukaryota > Metazoa > Chordata > Amphibia > Anura > Ranidae > Lithobates > Lithobates septentrionalis. Next base: position 1,150,577 of record JBBDGP010001440.1, on the reverse strand, counting down.
TTAGATTACCCTGTCCCTCACGCAAACTTGGCCCAAAATTCATTGGTCCTTTTGAAGTAAAGAGGGTAATTAATCCTGTGGCCTTCGAACTAACCTTACCCAGTACCCTTAGAATCCATCCGGTGTTCCACGCATCCCTACTAAAACCAGTAGTTCCCAATTCTTTCTCAGGAAGGGAGGAACCTCCACCTCCACCAGTGGAGGTAGAGGGTGAAGAAGAATTTAAGGTGGAAGCAATTATGGACTGTAGAAAGAGGGGTAGGCAGACTCAGTATCTGGTGAAATGGAAAGGGTACCCACCGGAAGATAACTCCTGGGAACCTGCCGGTAATATACATGCACCTCGTTTGGTTCAGAATTTCCACAGACGACACCCAGGGATATTAGCCAGGTTGGGCATCCGGAGGCTGCCCCTCGGGGGGGGGGGGGCACTGTCAGAGAAATAACAGAAAATTTGTTTGCCAATACCGGCATTTCCCTGTACGCCTGCATGGCAGAATGGCGAATCGGCGTATGCGGGTACGCGATTCAGCGGACCGCGTCACGACGCAATGGCACACACAGACGTGCGAGTCAGCGGGCCGCGACACGGCGAAACGGCGTACGTACGTACTCATCTTAGCCGCACACGTGGGTTCCCCTATTAGCCCTATAAAAGGCAGCCCAGCTCTCTGGCTTATTGCTGGTTTGTCATTTCAGCTCCTGTGTTCCTGTGCCTTGTTCTGCTATTGACTCTTGCCTATTGTGACCCGGATTGCCTTGACCACCCTTGAACTTCTCCTGCACCTTGACCTCGGCTTGCCTAACAGATTCCTCTTCAGTCTGCTCCAGTGTTTGACCCCCGGCTTCTCTTTAAAGACTTTGCTACTGCCTGCTCCAGTGTTTGACCCCGGCCTGTCTTGGACTCTCCCATTTGATTGATTCCTGTGTATGACCTTGGCTTGTTTAAACGGACTTCCTTCCTACCGGCTTGCTGTGCTTGACCCCCTGACTTCTCTACATACTTTGTTCCAGTCGTCTACTTCAGGACCAAGGTGTTGGAGCCCCAGTCTGCTTCCTCTGCCAATCACCGTCCGGGTGTACCCTGCACAGACTTACTACCAGACGGAAGTTCAACACGCAAGCCCCTACTAGTGCCTGGCGACCCGTGCCTCTCTGTGCCCAATACCCCCTGTGCCACCTCCAGGGGTATAGCGCACTCAGCTGCAAGGGGAGACGCTCTCAGCATCTCGGCCCTGGTGAGTACCCTGACACCGACCGCTGCTGTAGGATTTCTGCACCCAGGACACAACAGGCATAGCTTCTCCATCCTGTCGATCATGCCAAGAGCAAATCCCTCTCAGTAGTTTAGCCGCACCCCAGTGTCCACCATCCAGTACCAGCCGTTCGGCACCTGCATATCAGGAAGGTTTATGCATGAGCCGCAAGGTTGAAGGTAAAACGCCATAATGCACTCCTCCCCCGCTTTCAGGTGCTGGGCATGCTGGGTTTCCTCTAGGGCATGGCTCCACCCCCAAGCTTCCAGAGTAGTTGGCGCCAGCAGCTATAATAAGCAGGCTTGTTCCCGCTCGCTATGTAACTCCTTCCTGAGCGAACTGAACTTTACGGGCACAGACACTGTCCATACAGTCACTTCACAGGCACTGCTATGTGCAGGACTTGTTCCAACATGCCCCATGTCCTCAGCCAGGGCTGTATAGCTGAGCGCAGGCAGCAATGACAGTCTGCAGTGGTTGCTAAGGGCAACAGTGCATACCATACTGATTTTAGCAGGATCTTGACAGTCTCTTATTTCAGCCGTAGTTGTATAGCTGATAGACACCCTCCTGCCAGCTCCCACCGGTTCACCCCGGTTGCCACGGGTAACATGGACACATCCATGCATTCCTCACTTTCATCAGGATGTTTCAGTACACAGTCATTTTCCCTGGCCATAATCAGACAGCTGGACATTTTGTAATCCATGGGCGCGATCGCCTGCTATGGTTGCCACGGACGACAGCACACAATACAGTCCTCACTGATCAGAGCAGGCCCTGGTGCATCACAAGTAGCTGTCCCAGCCATGGTTAGGGCAACTGGGCATGCAGTATAGCTGGTTGGCAGCAACCTCCCCGTGGTGCTATGGATAATGGCACTTGAACACCATCTTGATATTTACAGTTCAGCAATGCATAATCCGCTTCCTGTCATCATCCCCCTTAAGGACTTGAACAGCAAAGCACAGTCTCTGGCTCGATGAATTCTGGTTGCTAGGAGCAATGCCCTGCAGGTTACCATGGGTGAATCCCCAAATATAGCATTATCGCTGTAGGAGTTGCTGAAGTTAGGGTTCTCCACTGCTGCACAGCCAGTCACAACACATTTCCTTCTTTCATCCGGACACAGAAAATCAGTCTTTGGCTTGTTTTGTAATTTATTAGGAACTAACCTTATATCGCTAGTTCAGCAAAGGCCCATTACAGGCAGGAACTGTCAACACACTGTCAACACATCTCCCTCTGCTTTCTGTGGCCACTGATGCCATTTCCACTTGCTTGCAGAATGCTAGCCCACCTGGCTGCCACCAGCCGCACCTGGCTGTTTCTCTTCCCAGTCCTCCTGACTGACTCTCTGCACCAGTCCTGCCCGACTGACACACACACATGGAGACTCCCCATGGCAAGGTTGAATGAAGACTTGGCACAACGCTGTCTTTAAGAGAGCATTGCTGCAATTGGCAGCCTCTCCCCTTGTCTTTCCCTGCACCCTGCTGACGTACTCACTGTCTCTCCTTGCTCTCTCCACTGCCTCTCCAGCTGGAATGCCTCCTGGTGGGATCCTTCCAGGCCAGCCTCCCGAGCTCCAGTCCAAGGTAAACCCCCTCCCCCCTGTCCATCAAGGGCCACCGACAGCCTCTCCTCAGCACTGCTTCTCCATCTTCAACCCTACTCCCCATGCCGGCATAGCCCATATCTGTTTATGGGTTTCCCAGTCCCCTGCCAGGCCCACTCCTGGGGATTGGCTGAGGGCCCATAAATATTTTAAGCAGCTACTGTGCCATCACCTCCACCCACTAGCTCCAGAACATTCTCCAATATTCTAGAAATAGGGGGGGGCACTAGAGAGCTGCCCTGCCAGGTTGAGTCATCCAGCCCTGAACACTTGTAACCCTGACCTAATTACAGACTCACCATGTAAGAATGAGTCAGAGTATAGTTTACCTACTCTCACTACTAGTAGCACACACTAGAGGGTGCTACACCCACTTTCCTCTAAAAATCATCCATGCCCCCCATTAGAAAAATTCAAAATTGGCTCCTGCGCCCAGGAGCAAGGACATCCGATAAAAAAGGGGAAGGGGAACAAAGAGGGTGCTACATACTGCACATGTTTTGTATTTTATTAATTTTTTTCTTGTTTCGAGAACATTTTTTCCATTTTCTAATCGTTAGTGGGGTCAATTTAACATTGATTTTTTACCACATTGAAAATGTGAGAGGGCTAGTGCTGAGAGGGCTAGAGCTGGAAGGGGGGAGAGGGCTAGTGCTGGGAGGGGGAGAGGGCTAGTGCTGGGAGGGGGGGAGGGCTAGTGCTTGAAGGGGGGGAGGGCTAGTGCTGGAAGGGGGGGAGAGGGCTAGTGCTGGAAGGGGGGGGCTAGTGCTGGAAGGGGGGAGAGGGCTAGTGCTGTAAGGGGGGGGGCTAGTGCTGGAAGGGGGAGGGGGAGAGGGCTAGTGCTGAGAGGGCTAGAGCTGGAAGGGGGGAGAGGGCTAGTGCTGGAAGGGAGGGGAGGGGGCTAGTGCTGGAAGGAGGGGGGAGGGCTAGTGCTGAGAGAGCTAGAGCTGGAAGGGGGGGAGAGGGCTAGTGCTGGGAGGGGGGAGAGGGCTAGTGCTGGAAGGGGGGGAGAGAGGGCTAGTGCTGGAAGGGGGAGGCTAGTGGCTAGTGCTGGAAGGGGGGGGCTAGTGCTGGAAGGGGGGGGGGGCTAGTGCTGGGAGGGGGGTGGCTAGTGCTGGGAGGGGGGGGGGGCTAGTGCTGGAAGGGGGGGAGAGGGCTAGTGCTGGAAGGGCAGGAGAGGGCTAGTGCTGGAAGGGGGGAGAGGGCTAGTGCTGGAAGGGGGGGAGAGGGCTAGTGCTGGAAGGGGGGAGAGGGCTAGTGCTGGAAGGGGGGGAGAGGGCTAGTGCTGGAAGGGGGGGAGGGCTAGTGCTGGAAGGGGGGGAGAGGGCTAGTGCTGGAAGGGGGGGAGAGGGCTAGTGCTGGAAGGGGGGAGAGGGCTAGTGCTGGAAGGGGGGAGGGCTAGTGCTGGAAGGGGGGGAAAGGGCTAGTGCTGGAAGGGGGGGAGAGGGCTAGTGCTGGAAGGGGGGAGAGGGCTAGTGCTGGAAGGGGGGAGAGGGCTAGTGCTGGGAGGGGGAGAGAGCTAGTGCTGGAAGTGGGGGAGAGGGCTAATGCTGGAAGGGGGGGAGAGGGCTAGTGCTGGAAGGGGGGGGGGAGAGGGCTAGTTCTGGAAGGGGGGAGGGCTAGTGCTGGAAGGGGGGGGGAGAGGGCTAGTGCTGGAAGGGGGAGGCTAGTGCTGGAAGGGGGGGGGCTAGTGCTGGAAGGGGGGGGAGAGGGCTAGTGCTGGGAGGGGGGGAGAGGGCTAGTGCTGGGAGGGGGGTCTAGTGCTGGAAGGGGGGGAGAGGGCTAGTGCTGGAAGGGGGGGAGAGGGCTAGTGCTGGAAGGGGGGGAGAGGGCTAGTGCTGGAAGGGGGGAGAGGGCTAGTGCTGGAAGGGGGGGAGAGGGCTAGTGCTCGAAGGGGGGGAGGGCTAGTGCTGGAAGGGGGGGAGAGGGCTAGTGCTGGAAGGGGGGGAGAGGGCTAGTGCTGGAAGGGGGAGAGGGCTAGTGCTGGAAGGGGGGGAGAGAGCTAGTGCTGGAAGTGGGGGAGAGGGCTAGTGCTGGAAGGGGGGGGAGAGGGCTAGTGCTGGAAGGGGGGAGAGGGCTAGTTCTGGAAGGGGGGGGAGGGCTAGTGCTGGAAGGGCGAGATGGAAATGTGCTGGAGGGAGAGGGGGGCTAGTGCTGGAAGGGGGGGTTGGAAATGTGCTGGGTGAGACGGGGTTAGTGCTGGAAGGGAGAGGGCTAGTGCTGGAAGGGGGGGCTGGTGCTGGAAGGGGGGGTTGGAAATGTGCTGGGGGGAGAGGAGGGCTAGTGCTGGAAGGGGCTGTCAGGTTTCAAAATTAATCCCACACTGATTTCTGGCATATTTCCTTTCTCATACCAAAGCACATATCCTCCTAATCCCCCAATCACTCCACCAAGTGTACATCGTTTTAGTTTCCTCCTTCCCAATCCCAGCCATTCTCCCTCCTCCTCCCTGTCTATCTATAAAGCATAGAAAAGTTTGTACAGGGGGGCGCATGCGCGGAGTCTGAGGGAACAGACATGTCTCCTTAGAGCTCTGCTCCGGGGACGGACACACCGGAGAGCCACGGGCTTTAGCGGTCAAACGAACGACACACAATTGTGTCCCTCACATCACAGGACCCTTCGGTACCGATATCATGGTCCTTAAAGGCCAGAAAATCAATTTTAAAGCCGTTTCTAAAAAGGAAACCTCGTCCAGGCCCTTATCCAAGATGGCGTTGGCTGCCCCCGCACAGCACACTAGACAGCGCAGCCTCAAGCCTCTGTCACACAGCTTAAAGTCACAGGAATCTGCTGGTGAGTCTGACTCTGACACAGGGAGCTGAAAATCAGTAGTTCAATCGACTATGTTTAAACAATTTGAACGTATGCTGCAAAAAGCTCCTAAACAAACATCTGACCACCAGTGGCGGAACTACCGCCATAGCGACACACGCGGCCGCTATGGGGCCCGCAGCTGTTAGGGGCCCCCCGGACCGGTGACAGGCGGCTCCGCGGGTGACAGCGGGTGGCTTTGCGGGCCCGCGGGTGAGAGCGGGCGGCTCCGCGGGTGACAGCGGGCGGCTTTGCGGGCCCGCGGGTGACAGCGGGCGGCTCCGCGGGTGACAGCGGGCGGCTTTGCGGGCCCCCGGGTGAGAGTGGGCGGCTCTGCGGGTCCGCGGTGAGAGCGTGGGCGGCTCCGAGGGCTGTCAGGCGGTGAGTCAGCTGGGCGGCTCGGCTCGTGTATGAGCAGGCTGGCCAATCAGGGAGCTGGCAGCCGGGGGTGCATAGAGATGACATCATCTCTCACCGCCCGGCGCCCTCCCTGCATCCCTGCAGTGCAGTGCAGTTTTCCCCCCTCACTGTGCAGGCAGCCTCGGGAAGCAGAGAGATGACCTTATCTCCCTGCTGCCTGACTCTGGGACACAGCATGAAAGTGACACAGGCAGCAAGTGACAAGGTGAAGTGGCAAGTGACAATCCGGGACGTGGCAGCAAGTGACAATGCGTAATGTGTGGCAAGTGACCATCCGAGACGTGGCAGCAAGTGACAATCCGTAATGTGTGGCAAGTGACAATCCGGGACGTGGCAAGTGACAATCCGTAATGTGTGGCAGGTGACGTGGCAAGTGACTATCCGTAATGTGTGGCAGGTGACGTGGCAAGTGACTATCCGTAATGTGTGGCAGGTGACGTGGCAAGTGACTATCCGTAATGTGTGGCAGGTGACGTGGCAAGTGACTATCCGTAATGTGTGGCAGGTGACGTGGCAAGTGACTATCCGTAATGTGTGGCAGGTGAGGTGGCAAGTGACAATCTGTAATGTATGGCAGGTGACGTGGCAAGTGACAACCTGTAACATGTGGCAGGCGACGTGGCAAGTGACAATCCGTAATGTGTGGCAAGTGACAATCCGGGACGTGGCAAGTGACAATCCGTAATGTGTGGCAGGTGACGTAGCAAGTGACAATCCGTAATGTGTGGCAAGTGACAATCCGGGACGTGGCAAGTGACAATCCGTAATGTGTGGCAGGTGACGTGGCAAGTGACAATCCATAACATGTGGCAGGCGACGTGGCAAGTGACAATCCGTAATGTGTAGCAAGTGACAATCCAGAAAGTGGCAAGTGACAATCCGTAATGTGTGGCAGGTGACGTGGCAAGTGACAATCTAATGTGTGGCAAGTGACAATCTGGGACGTGGCAAGTGACAATCAGTAATGTGTGGCAGGTGACGTGGCAAGTGACAATCCGGGACGTGGCAAGTGACAATCCGTAATGTGTAGCAAGTGACAATCCAGAAAGTGGCAAGTGACAATCCGTAATGTGTGGCAGGTGACGTGGCAAGTGACAATCTAATGTGTGGCAAGTGACAATCTGGGATGTGGCAAGTGACAATCAGTAATGTGTGGCAGGTGACGTGGCAAGTGACAATCCGGGACGTGGCAAGTGGACAATCAGCAACATGTGGCAGGTGACATTCTGCAACGTGTGACAAGTGACAATCTACATCTGGTGGCAGGCGACGTGGCAAGTGGACAATCCGCAATGTGTGGCGGGTGATGTGACAAGTGACATTCCGTGACAAGTTGCATCTGGTGGCAGGCGACGGTGTCAAGTGACACGCTCAGGGCTCCCACTGATTCAGCATTATGGTGAGTTGAACTAGTTCATTTTATATAACAGAACAGAAATTGGTTAGAAGGCATGGAGGTCAGCAATGTGTGTCCTTTAGGGGCTGCATACAGTATACTGCATACTTTGTTGTTCATAATTAATATAAGCTGTTGCCTGGGTACTGTGCCACATGGGTGCGGTAATCTGTTGTTCAATGGCATTAGTTCTTTTTTTTTGTGGAGGGGGTGGTTTGCAGGGGGGGGGGCGGTTTGCAGGGGGGGGGGGCCATACAACATTTTGCTATGGGGCCCTGTGATTTCTAGTTACGCCCCTGCTGACCACATAACTGACAAGCTGACTAAGGAAATTAGAAAGCTGGGACAGAGAACAGCTGAATTAGAAGTGCGGGTAGATGAAATTAAAAATCATACTCGACAATATACTTCTGAACTAGATAACCTTAAAGATGAGAATTTGTTATTACAGTCCTGTTTAGAGGACCAGGAGAACAGAGACCGTCGTTCTAATTTGAGAATCAGGGGGATTCCTGAGTCTATTGTGGACTTACAGGCTACTATAATAGCTCTCTTTCAGGAGCTGCAACCTGGCATCCCTGTTGAAAGACTAGAGATGGACAGAGTACATAGAGCTCTAGCCCCTCGCAAGGCAAACGGTCCTCCCAGGGACATAATTGCTAAATTTCACTTCTTCTGCACTAAAGAGCAATTACTTTCAGCAGCCAGAGGTAATAACAATCTTAATTTTCAAGGACACCAATATCAGCTCTTCGCAGACCTTTCTCCACTCACTGTTGCCAAGAGACGCGCGCTAAAACCCCAATTGCAAGTACTTATTAGCAATCAAATTACGTACAGTTGGGGATTCCCATTTTCCCTACGCTTCACTCATCTTCAGCACAAATATGTGTGTCGCTCTTCTGAGGAATTGCAAACAGCATTGCTTAAAATGGGCCTTGTGGATCAAATTTCATCTAGGGACCTCCCTCGCAGACTCTCTGCTTCTAGATCTCCACAGCAGCAACAGTCATCAGCTGGATCTGAAATGCCTGCTTCATCACATCAAAATCTTCACAAACGTGGTAGATATGACAATCCAATATCGATTGCTACTGATTCTATGGACTGAGTGTATTTTACCATTTCATCCTATTTCTTGTCATTTTCCTCAATAGCCTTCTGAAATTGCCAACTTTCATTGCTTTCTTCCAGGAAAATATATATATTTTTTTTTTCTCATATATATTATATTTTTGTTTTTTTTTTGGTTTTTTTTTTCCTTCCCATAATCTTTACTTGCACAGGACTTTAGAGTCACTAGAAATCTGCTGTTACATTAAAGTTCCTGTTTCTTCTTTTAATTTATGAGTCTCAGCCTGGTTCAGTGTTCTCTTTATGTTTTAAGGGACTTTTCACGGAAGCTCCCAGGAAAGTACCGTATATACTCGAGTATAAGTCGTTTCGAGTATAAGCCGAGGCCCTAATTTACCACAAAAAAAATGGGAAAAACGTATTGACCCGAGTATAAGACGAGGGTGAGAAATGCACAGCTACTGTAAGTGGAAAAGAGGGTCAACAATGCCCATTTGCAGCATCACTGTGCCCATTTGCATGCCTCACTGTGCCCATTTGCAACCATAGGTCCCCTGAACTTCAAACTCGGTAGTTAAGGGTTCCTAGATGCCCCCTAGCTGCAGCCAAAATTTGGGGTCTCTGAACCCAAAGGGTCCCGAAATGACATTGCTGCAGATGGACACAGTTGACCGAATTTGGGGCCCCATATCTCGGGGTTACTTAGTGCTAAGAACCCCAAATTTGGTATGCAAACCCAGTGGAACTAGCACTATAAAATTTCCAAAGCTGGGGTTTCTAGCACCAAGTGGCCCCGAGATACAGGGCCCCAAAAATCAGTTCAGAAAATGTCAAGCACTTTTTCTGCAGCAGAGAATGACATTTTCCGAACCGGTTTTGGGGCCCCGTATCTCAGGGCCCCTTAGTGCTAGGAACTTCAGCTTTGGATGTGTTATGGTACCAGTTCCACTGGGTTTGCACTCCAAATATGGGGTTCCTAGCACCAAGTGGCCCTGAGATACGGGGCCCCAAAGTCGGTTCAGAAAATTATTTTTGTTGCTGCAGAAAAGTGCTTGACTCGAGTATAAGTCGAGGGGGGCACTTTCAGGACAAAAAAATGTGCTGAAAAATTTGACTTATACTCGAGTATATACGGTAATAGGAAATAGGACTCATCAAAATTAATATGGTTCATATATTACATATTGGATAGTCTATGCGGTCCTGATGAAATGAAGTCGATTCTAGACTACTCTTTTTTTTTACATAATTTTTTTTTTTTTAATTTAAACTTGTTTTTTTTCCCTGCAGGTATTTCATTGTGTTATTTTTGGCCACAAGTGGCCCTGATGAATTCATAGCGGTTTTGTTGTTATTTTGATGCTTTTTCTTTTTCTGGTCCTCAATGCACTATTACTTTTTGATTAGATATAGTGGTTCTCCGGTGCTGTCCTTCCTTTTGGAACATTTTGCAGCCCCTTACGTCACCCCCAGACCCCCACTTAAATTATGTGGGACTCTGATGGTGGCATTGGAGACTCTTTGGGATTTTTTGAATTTCCTCAGAGACGCTCCTGTACCCTATTGATAGCGTTTTATATGTTAACATTTTTTGCATCTAATAGGGTTGTTCATTTGGATTTTGTTTTTTCTCCCTCTCTCTCTTTCCTCTCTTTTCCTTCTCTCGGGGTGGTGGTTGCGGCTCACGGTTCGGGTTGTGTATTCCCTGACATAACGATTGTCTTTGACGTGTTATGGCCCCCATAAATATATTGTCCTTGAATGTACAAGGATTCAATATTCCACATAAGCGCACTAAGGCTCTGCGTTCCTTGCCACCAAAAAAGCGCATATTATTTGTTTACAGGAAACTCATTTCATCGATAAGGCCTCTGCTAAATTTTTATCTGCCACATACCCACAATTCTATACAGCCTCAGCTACTGTTAAGCAACGTGGTACACTTATCGGGTTTCATAGAACTATGCCATTTACTATTGTATCCCAACTAAACGACCCTGAGGGTAGATATCTTCTACTTACGGGATATATTTCAGATACACCCGTAACAATTGTATCGTACTATGCCCCCAATAAACGCCCGGAGGCTTTTCTATCACATCTTTTCCAAATTATTGATACACACAAGTTTGGGATGACCATTTTATGTGGGGACTCGAACACTACTGTTTTTTCATATTTAGATAAATCTCCGCCATTAGTTATTACAAATTCTAACAAATTATCCCTCCAACGCTTGCTAAGTATCCATGGTTTGGTAGACTCTTGGAGATAACTTAACCCCACTAGTAGGTGCTTTACTCACTACTCATATCCACACAATTCTTTTTCGCGTATAGACCACATTTTGATCCTAGCTAGTATGCTCCCAGAGATTATTTCCTCTAAAACTATTCCCTTTTCTTGGACTGATCATTGTGCGATTGTCACCACCATAGCTTCTCCGATACCCAGGTCACAAGATACAACTTGGTGTATCAATGATTCAACACTAACCCACCCATCCCATCGCTTAGAGATAGCGGCAGCACTTACAGATTACCTTTCATTTAATGATAATGAAGATATATCAGCCCTTACTCTATGGGAAGCCCATAAAAACTGTCATTCGTGCCAAACTTATACAACAGGCCACATCTCTTAAAAGAGAACATAAGATTTTATTTGCAAAGTTGGAAGCTAATTTTAATGCTAGTCATATGGCTTTTCAGTCTAATCCTAATGCTACTACAAATGCAAATTTAGATAAATCACCTCTTGATTTGGACCTTTTTTAACTGATTTAGCAGATAAAGTCTTACGCAAAAAATATCACATTCAATATATTAAGGCTAACAAACCTGACACCTTAATGGCACGTATTCTTCGAAAAATACAACATACACAGACATCTATAAGACTGAAAACTTCTCGCGACGCTTACACGAGTAATCCAGTTAAAATATTGGAGATTTTCCGTTCTAACCTGGCTAAACTGTATTCCTCTAACATTGACTTTGACAAAACTAAGGCAGACGACCTGTTCTCTGGTATTAATCTCCCTACTTTAGAACAAACGCAATATGATCTTCTTGAAAAACCTATTACAACTTTAGAAGTTCAAAACGCCATCAAATCCTTGAAACCCCATAAGAGACCAGGTCCAGACGGATTTTCAACAACTTATTTTAAACAATTTTCGTCTATTCTATCTCCAATCTTAACTAGAGCTTTCAACTCTTTGTTATCCGGAAATTAGTTTAGAACCGAAACTCTGACCTCTATAATAACCATGCTTCCCAAACCTCGTTCTGATCTCACCTCCTGGACTAATTATCGCCCCATTTCCCTCCTAAATTTAGATATCAAATTATTAGCCAAGATCATAGCGACACGATTGAATGCGATTATAGGTCAATTAATACATCGTGATCAAACAGGTTTCATGCCCATGCGACAGGCGGGCGACAATATAAGACGAGCGCTCTTGCTTATCCATACTGCTAAAAAAAGAAAAATTCCGACATGCCTTATATCTTTAGTTATTAGAAAAGCTTTTGATTCAGTTTCCTGGCCATACATGCAATATCTTCTGCAAAAATGGGGGTTTAAAAATCACTTTCTAACATGGGTTTCATCTCTTTATGCTAATCCACAGGCCTACGTTAAAAACGCTGGTTATAAGTCAGCAAGATTCAACATTAGTAGAGGAACTAGGCAAGGTTGTCCTTTATCCCCATTGCTCTTTGCCTTACTTATAGAGCCCTTGGCACAATTAATCCGTTCTAATCCAAATGTCAAAGGCAAAGAGTTGGGTGATTACAAACACAAATTATGTCTCTTCGCCGATGACATCCTTATTTTCTTAACTCATCCACATGTGTCGGCCCCTAACTTAATAGACCTATTAGATAAATTTGCAGTAGTCTCTGGACTTTTTGTTAATCAGAACAAATCTAACGCGCTAAACATTTCTTTAACACAAGCGGAATTTCTCCAAGCTAGATCTTTTTTCAACCAACTACTTACCACTTCTAAAATCAATTACCGGTTTATTGAAGCAATGGTCTTCTCTTTCCTTGTCTTGGTTTGGGCGGATTAATGCCATTAAGATGTCAATTCTACCGAAATTCCTTTACCTATTTAGGGTACTCCCCATTCCAATACGTTCATACTTCTTACGTCTTACACAGCGCAGAATTATGTCATTTATTTGGGGCACCAATAAACCCCGTATCCCTAAATCTACATTGTTCCTTACTAAATTGAAGGGCGGATTAGGGTTACCAAATTTTTCTTCCTACTATTACGCAGCACAACTATCCCAATTGCCTAAATACCATTCCAATATGGAAACTCCTCTATGGGTTGCTGTCGAATCTGTTGATATTGACCCCATCTCTGTGGCTAACATGTTATGGCTCCAGCCTAAGGATAGAGTACATATATCTAATCCTATTACTAGGCATTGCTTGGCTATCTGGGACAAATTTAAAAGTTCGCACAATCTTCAGTCCTCACATAACCCCCTCCTTTCCTTCATTAAAAACCCAGCTTTCTACCCAGCTTGGAAATTCCCAATGTCATTCACAGCTTGGTCTTCTACTAACTTAGTCAGATTGCATAATTTAGTTTCTAACAACTCATTATACACATTTTCCGAATTATGTGAAACCTTTGGACTTCCCAGAACTGAACTTTTTCGATACCTACAAATTAAATTTTTTTATATACCCTTTATTAGGACAGGTTCTCCACTCAACCAGATGTCGCAGTTTGAGCGCATTTGTAAGAGCGACCCACACATTAGAGGCCTGATTTCACTCCTATATCGACACATTAATATTACCTCTAATGAAACACTACCCTCATATACTGTCAAATGGTCGCAAGATATGGATCGCACTTTTGACATAGAAGAGTGGTCTAATATCTGGTTAGCTACTAAAACTTCTTCCCTGAATTGCTTTGCGTTAGAAACCAACTTTAAAGTTTTGGCACGATGGTATTTAGTACCGGCCAGAATAGCAAAATTTGTTCCATCCTATTCAGACTCATGTTTCCGGGGATGTCCAATGCCTGGTACACACTTTCATATCTGGTGGCTATGCCCGATAGCCCAAGAATTTTGGAAGAAAATATTTGAGATGGCCTCCAAAGCTCTGGGCACCTCTATTCTTCCAGACCCGGCAATGGCTCTTTTGAATCTCAAACCATCGGACCTAACGCAAACTCAATTCGAATTATTCATTCACCTTGCCACTGCAGCTAAACAAACTATAGCCAAAGCATGGAAATCTCAAACTTTGGTAGTGGCTGAGGCTAAACATAGGATGAACAGAGCCCTTATCTTTGCCAAAATGACGGCTATAGAAAATAATAATATAAATAAATTTTGCAAGATTTGGCAACCTTGGGTCAAATATTACTTACCAACTGACTTTGACCAATCCTTACTATTACCTTGCTAAGTTTACTCTTCTTCCTTCCACTCCATGTCATTAGACATATGCACTGCCCGGGTGGGGGCCGCACCACCACCACGAGAGACTTTCTTTCTTTTTCTTTCTTTCTTTCTTTCTTTCTTTCTTTCTTTCTTTCTTTCTTTCTTTCTTTCTTTCTTTCTTTCTTTCTTTCTTTCTGTCTTTCTTTCTTTCTTTCTTTCTTTCTCTCATATCTTCTTGCAAAATCTTAGCGACAATGTCCTGGTAGAATTCAGATAATTATGTGGAATGCATTCCCCTCATGGGATGCACTCTTTGCTCGTCTGGATAGGCCTCTCTCACCGGTCTAGCAGCCAGTACGCAGCACGAATCTAAAGTCTCTGCCACAGACTTACTTGGGGGGGTAAATCTGCACAATCCTCTGCCACAGGATGTATCAGATCTTCTGCAATGAACAGTCAGTCACAGTGCCTGAAACTTTAAGCCGAACCGGCAACACTATGCTGTATAATCACTTCTTTTGGATACGTCCTGCAACCGAGTCACCAGGCCCCTCTATAGACCAGCACGCTGTGTGATCTCTCCAAGACGGGTCCTCCCCTGGGATCTCCTCGGCTGTCCAGCTTCATCACACAGGACCGACAGCTCAGGACCATTCCTCGGCCACGGTGGTAGGCCCCAGACAAGCCTCTGGACTGACCCCTGCGCCGTAGCATCGTGGGCCTCCCGATTGGAGGACCACGAGGTAGCTCCTTAACGCATACCTGTCGGCCAGGAGGGCCAGCAGGTGGCTGTAAAACGAACCCTAGAACATGGCGTCTGTCCCATAAATACCCTCGCCCAGAATGCAACTCGGAGGACCACCTCCACCGAGCGTGCCTCCGGGACAGAGGAGCATCCATACGCTTCGACACGTTGCCCTTCCAACACTGACTAATGGTAACAGCGACACCCACCCGTCAGCACGGAAGCACACACAACGTCAGCCAAGCTGGAACAGAGACGAACTTTTAACCTTCCTAACACCCAATTCACTAAATTTACCTAATCTGCGGTAGATTGTAAATCTACCAGCTCTACATACTCCCACCACTACAATAGACGTTGTCCCCAACATCTGTCCTGAACGCAGCAACCGTAATTTTCAAGCTTGAGAGTAGCATTTGAGTTTCTCATAACTTTAGAGAAAAAGGACAGTTAAAAGACATTATAAGACTTATATCTATAAAACAATATGTTCACAGCCGCGAACAAAACCACAGTATACATTTTTTTTTTTTACATCCTCACTAACTAACTAGCTGAAAAGCCTCCCAGCTCTGCATATGATCTGATGATCCCTGAAAAAGAAACATATTTAAACACACATATATACACACTACGCAACACCAGGAGCAAAGCTTCATTTAAAATGAAACTCTCTTCCTATAATTTGTATTTAGAAAGAATATGTACTTTTGGAGTCCATCCCGGCACAAGAACTTTTCTTATAAAAGAAATCCGGCTAGCAAACAGAAGTCCTTGGATTTAAACACAGAACAGGATCTGTAGATCTTGACCACGCCGATCTCTTTACCCTGTCGCTATCTAACTAGCTAACTTCAAAGTAATAGTGTCCACAATTACCAGTAAAACCGAGGATCTGGTAGAGTCACATACTTTCCTTCTTTATCTACAGTGGTAATAAAATAAACAGCATTGTCCTTTCCCGGTCTGCAGATCACCACTTTATCAGCATAGATATGCGGACCATAGTTCCAATGAACAAAGCATCCGTTAAAACGTTCATCCATCCGGACAGAACATCCAGTCTTTCTAAAGGGCTTAGGCACAGACAAGTAGTCCCAAATAGCTTCATTGTACCAAAGTTTCCGATTAGCTTCGATCTCCCGCATGACATCCTGGGGCACATAGGGGAATTCTAATCCATACTCTGCGGCCACACGCTTGTTTAACATCCTTTGCAAGCGAGCAAGTTTTGGCATAGATCTGTCTTTTTCCATGCCAGGTGGTACACAGGAGTCTAATGACTTTTTCACCATAGACCCAGCTGGTGTCTGTAGCAAATCAATAACTTTTGACAAAGTCCCAGCAACAGCACTGTGCGTCTCCACACAGGGCGACGCCTTCCCAGAACTCATGGCAGTCCATTCAGGAAGGGTCATTGTGGAGGCAACATCTTCGCCTTGTGACCACAATAGCTCTTGCGACATGGTTTCGAGCAAGTCATCATCCCCGAAAAGATCCGACATGGATTCTATTTCCGAGTCTCTCAATTTTTCTGCTGGCAAATACTTATTTACAGTCCCCAACAATGGCTTACCCGTTCCAGACGTAGACTCTGGTAGCTCCGGCTCAGGTAACCTCTGGGGTAGGCCTTGACCACGGCCGTGAGAAGCCTTCACATAACCCACCTTCTTCTGAGTAGGCACCACAGGAACAGGTGTAGTAGACTCAGGAATCAAAGTAATGTCTCCTGATGAGACGGCAGCAACAGTGTCTCTCTCTCCGAAACATTGTCGGTAGCAACAGGCGAAGTGGCGGCCCGTCGCTCTCTCTCCGTAGCAATAGCAGCTTCCACTGTAGCGATACCTGTCACCCAATCCATCCGGTAGGCACGGGGTGGCGTAGTAGGTGGCTCCACTACAAACAAATACTCTCCACACTGTGGACATCGGCCGAATGGACGAAGATGCATGGCCAATCCTCCACATTGATGGCAGGTCATGCCCAGTCCCTCAACATATCCCGAGGTATACAGGACAAACTTCCCCTGTGGTTTCATTCGAACTCCAGTATCCATGAGCAGAGTTCCAGATTGCACAGTATTCATCACGGTGCTTGCAGGAAACACTCTGGGTCTCACAACCGATTGCAACGCCAGAAAAGACATGGCCACACTCTGATCTTTTCAGCACGATCACCAGGCTTCTGTTCTCCTCTGGCACCAAGCACACTACACGCGTCCCACGCGGTAGCAAGTAGGGTAACTCCTCCCACTTGTTCTTTCAGTCACGTAGCTCACGGGCCTCTTCTGGCGCCCAGCGTCTACGCACCCAAAAGCAAAGTCCTGCTGTTTAACCTTTCCTCTTCCTGAAAAGATTTTTTTTTTTTCAAAGTCCAGCTCTCTCTGTAAACTCCCGGTAAAACACTCCACTGGGTTGCAATAATTGTCGGTCAACAAATCCCGGACGACGCCCCCACTTGGGGGCACTAACTCATGGTGGAGCTGCTGGTTTAAGCGGGTCTGTTACCTTCACTTTGCTTCCCTCTGTTTCACCGGCACCGGGTCTAGGGGTTCCGTTGAGTTTACTGCTAGACGACACACGCACCAACACTGGAGTACGTTTTCAATGCTTTAGTAAACAGTCAATCTTTAGGAAGTAGCAGGAAAGAGACGGAAAAGGAAACCTTCAGGAGAAACTCAAATATCTTCTTGCAAAATCTTAGCGACAATGTCCTGGTAGAATTCAGATAATTATGTGGAATGCATTCCCCTCATGGGACGCACTCTTTGCTCGTCTGGATAGGCCTCTCTCACCGGTCTAGCAGCCAGTACGCAGCACGAATCTAAAGTCTCTGCCACAGACTTACTTGGGGGGGGGTAAATCTGCACGATCCTCTGCCACAGGATGTATCAGATCTTCTGCAATGAACAGTCAGTCACAGTGCCTGAACCTTTAAGCCGAACCGGCAACACTATGCTGTATAATCACTTCTTTTGGATACGTTCTTCAACCGAGTCACCAGGCCCCTCTATAGACCAGCACGCTGCGTGATCTCTCCAAGACGGGTCCTCCCCTGGGATCTCCTCGGCTGTCCAGCTTCGTCACACAGGACCGACAGCTCAGGACCATTCCTCGGCCGCGGTGGTAGGCCCCAGACAAGCCTCTGGACCCACCCCTGCGCTGTAGCATCGTGGGCCTCCCGATCGGAGGACCACGAGGTAGCTCCTTAACGCATACCTGTCGGCCAGGAGGGCCAGCAGGTGGCTGTAAAACGAACCCTAGAACATGGCGTCTGTCCCATAAATACCCTCGCCCAGAATGCAACTCGGAGGACCACCTCCACAGAGCGTGCCTCCGGGACAGAGGAGCATCCATACGCTTCGACACGTTGCCCTTCCAACACTGACTAATGGTAACAGCGACACCCACCGGTCAGCACGGAAGCACACACAACGTCAGCCAAGCTGGAACAGAGGCGAACTTTTAACCTTCCTAACACCCAATTCACTAAATTTACCTAATCTGCGGTAGATTGTAAATCTTCCAGCGCTACACATTTTTTTCTCATATGTAGATTAAAGCTTGTGTTGCTCAATTTTGGTTCTATTAATAGTATCTTTCCCTTGTTTCTCCTTTCCTTTTTTTCTTCTTTTTTCTTTCCATCCTATTATCCTCATACATGAGATCATTTACCAGTATTGATACTTCAGTCATACATTGTTCATTTTTCTTATAATATCACCTTTTTTTTGTGTATAGACTATATTTACTCTAAACGTGAAGAAAACACGAGTTATTGTTTATTTACCTTGATCACTCTAATGCCCCGTACACACGGTCGGATTTTCCGATGGAGAATGTCCGATCGGAGCGTGTTGTCGGAAATTCCGACCGTGTGTGGGCTCCATCGGACATTTTCCATGGGATTTTCCGACACACAAAGTTGGAGAGCAGGAGATAAAATTTTCCGACAAAATCCGTTGTCGGAAATTCCGATCGTGTGTACACAAATCCGACGGACAAAGTGCCACACATGCTCAGAATAAATAAAGAGATGAAAGCTATTGGCCACTGCCCCGTTTATAGTCCCGACGTACGTGTTTTACGTCACCGCGTTCAGAGCGATCGGATTTTCCGACAACTTTGTGTGACCGTGTATGCAAGACAAGTTTGAGCCAACATCCATCGGAAAAAATCCTAGGATTTTGTTGTCGGAATGTCCGAACAAAGTCCGACCGTGTGTACGGGGCATAAGATTCGTCAAACATTCCCTCTATTCTGTAAATTGATAATTCATTATCTTAAGATCATGCCCCCATTCGTCCACAGTTTGATCCCATTTGGGGTGGTCGGGTGGTCTGGAGGCATGACTCAACTGATGTGCAGATAACTGAGGGAATTTTATTCATTTTTTTTTCTTCATTTTTATTTTTATACTTCTTATGCCCCGTACACACGGTCGGACTTTGTTCGGACATTCCGACAACAAAATCCTAGGATTTTTTCCGACGGATGTTGGCTCAAACTTGTCTTGCATACACACGGTCACACAAAGTTGTCGGAAAATCCGATCATTCTGAACGCGGTGACGTAAAACACGTATGTCGGGACTATAAACGGGGCAGTGGCCAATAGCTTTCATCTCTTTATTTATTCTGAGCATGCGTGGCACTTTGTCCGTCGGATTTGTGTACACACGATCGGAATTTCCGACAATTTTGTTGTCGGAAAATTTTATATCCTGCTCTCAAACTTTGTGTGTCGGAAAATCCGATGGAAAATGTGTGATGGAGCCTACACACGGTAGGAATTTCCGACAACAAGGTTCTATCACACATTTTCCGTCGGAAAATCCGACCGTGTGTACGGGGCATTAGAGTCTTATGCCGCGTACACACGGTCGGACTTTCCGGCATACTTGGTCCGGCACACTTTCCGACGGACTTTGTCCGCCAGGTGCGCCGGACTTTAAAACGGACGGACTTGCCCACACACGCCGGGACTTTCCAGCGGGCTAAGTCCGCCCGTCTTTCCGACGGACTTTCGCCGGAGTTCCGGCGGACTTTCAGAATGAACGGACTTGCCCACACACGGCCAAGTCCGTTCATTTTGACCGTGACTCAGGTGCGGGGCATACCAGGCCCTTAGGTCTGGTATGGATTATAAAGGGAAGCCCCTACGCCGAAAAAACGGCGTGGGGTCCCCCCTAAAATCCATACCAGACCCCGATCCGAGCACGCAGCCTGGCCGGTCAGGAAAGGGGGTGGGGACGAGCGAGCGCGCCCCCCCTCCTGAACCGTACCAGGCCGCATGCCCTCAACATGGGGGGTGGGTGCTTTGGGGGAGGGGGGCGCCCTGCGCCCCCCCCCAAAGCACCTTGTCCCCATGTTGATGAGGACAAGGGCCTCTTCCCGACAACCCTGGCCGTTGGTTGTCGGGGTCTGCGGGCGGGGGCTTATCGGAATCTGGGAGCCCCCTTTAATAAGGGGGCCCCCAGATCCCGGCCCCCCACCCTATGTAAATGAGTATGGGGTACATGGTACCCCTACCCATTTACCTAGGAAAAAAGTGTAATAAAACACACTACAGAGGTTTTTAAAATATTTTATTAAACAGCTCCGGGGGGGTCTTCCTCCGGCTTCAGGGGTCTTCTTCCGACTTCGGGGGTCCCTCCGCTTCATCTTCTCCCGGCGTCCGGTTGGTTCTTCTCCGCTCTCTTCTCCCGGTGTTCCAGTTCTTCGGCCGGCTCCTCTGCTGTGTTCAGGTAGCTCTCTTGCCAGCAGAGGTCCGGACTTCTGAGCTGCTGGGCTTCTTCTCTTCTCTTCTCTTCCCCCAGATGTTGACACGACGCTCTCTCCGGCTGGACTGGTCTCCGAGGGCTGCGTTGTGACTTATATAGGCGGAGACCCCGCCCCCATATGATGTCACAGTCCCTGGGCATGCTGGGACTGTGACGTTTTAGGGGGCGTGGTTGACCAGGGCGCCCCCCTCCCCCAAAGCACCCACCCCCATGTTGAGGGCATGCGGCCTGGTACGGTTCAGGAGGGGGGGGGGCGCGCTCGCTCGTCCCCACCCCCTTTCCTGACCGGCCAGGCTGCGTGCTCGGATCGGGGTCTGGTATGGATTTTAGGGGGGGCCCCACGCCGTTTTTTCGGCGTAGGGGTTCCCCTTTATAATCCATACCAGACCTAAGGGCCTGGTATGCCCCGCGCTCGCCGCAATAGGAAGATTTGTTTTTCCTATTGCAGCGAGCGCGAGATGCAATACCCTGCCCTCGTGTCGTATTTGGTCTGTCGGACCAGCCTACACACGAGCGGGCTTTCCGTCAGACCAGCACACACACGAGCGGACTTTCCGCCCGAAACTGAGTCCGACGGAAAGATTTGAAACTTTCTTCAAATCTAGGTCCGGCGGGCTTTTGGGAAGAAGTCCGCCGGAAAAGTCCGCCACCGCCCACACATGGGCGGATTGTCCGGCACACTCTGGTCCGCCGGACCAAGTATGCCGGAAAGTCCGACCGTGTGTACGCGGCATTATACTCTCTAATATTAGGATCGCGTTTGTTCTTGATTCTTTTTCAACTTCTTTTACATTTATTTAAGCTCTTTCTTGTATTATCTAAATGAGATGGTATCATCAATTGTATGACAATGTTTCTTAATTTCCGTATCTTATGTACATGTCAATATAATGTTATATTCTTCCTTTTATTGTAAATTCAATAAACATATTGAACAAGAAAAGTTTGTACAGACCTGAAGTCAGCGCGTGTTCCTGCTCCCCCTCCTCTTGTGTGTATACAGAGCTGAATGAGAAGGAGGAGGGGGAGAAGACAGCTTCGTTCTGCAGTGTGTGAGTGAGACAGGCAGCTGCAGGGACGGGAGACATGCATCTGATGATCGTGCAGACATGTCATTCCCAGGAGAGGAGAGGAGAGGGCTGCCAGAGGTACCGGAACGCAGTTCCGGTGAGTTCCAGCTGAAAAAAAGCCCTGACTTAAAGCTAAAGTGAGCACCACAAACTGAAAACGCTATTTAATTCATTTTTAATATTCAAAGCAATCTCCCCCATCTATCCATGTCTCCATGCTTTATTTTGTTGAGAAATCGCTTTGAATAACACCCCCTAGCATTTCTAAGTAAGGGCATTTTCTTAACCACTTGCCTACCAGGCACTAACACCCCCTTCCTGCCCAAGCCATTTTTCAGCTTTCAGCGCTATTGCACTTTGAATGACAATTGCGCGGTCGTGCTACACTGTACCCAAACAAATTTTTGTATCATTTTCTTCACACAAATAGAGCTTTCTTTTGGTGTTTTTTAATCACTGCTGTTTTTTTTTTTTTTTACAAAAAAAAAAAAAGACCAAAATTTTTTAAAAAAAATGTTTTTTACTTTTTTTCTGTCAGTAAATTTTGTAACTAAGTCATTTTTCACCTTCACTGATGTGCGCTGATGAGGTGGCACTAATGGGCACTGATAGGCTGAACTGGTGGGCATTCATGAGGTGGCACTTATGGGCACTGATGAGGCGGCACTTATGGGCACTGATTAGGTGGCACTGATGAGGAGGCACTAATATGCCGCACTTATGAGCACTGATAGGTGGCACTGATATGTGGCCCTGATGAGCACTGATAGGCGGCACTGATAGGCACTGTTAGGTGGCACTGGTGGGCACTAATAGGTGGCACTGGTGGGCACTGATAGGCGGCACTGAGAGGCGGCACTGGTGGGCACTGATATGTGGCACGGATAGGCGGTACTGATGGGCACTGATGGGCAATGATGGGTGGCACTGATGGGCAACACAGATGGGCATTGATTGACAGCAGTGATGGGCATTGATGGACAGCACTGATAGGTGGCACTGATTGCCAGCGCTGACTGGCATCGCTAATGGGCACTGATTGGTGGCACTTGTGGGCACTGATTGCTGCCACTGGCGGGCACTGATAGCTGGCATTGGTGGGCAATTGGTGGGCACTGATTGGTGACACTTTTTTTCTTTATTGTAATCAGGGCACTGATGATCAGTGCCCTTATTACATTTCTACATATCCCCCTGTGAGGAGATGCCGCTGATCGGCTCTCCTCTCCTCACACTCTGACAGTGTGAGGCGAGGAGAGCCGATTACCGGCACTTCCTTGTTTACATGTGACCAGCTGTGATTGGACACAGCCGATCATATGGTTAAAGAGCTCTTTACAGAGATCGGGGTCGCGCCATGTCCTAGCAACACGGTGCGGCTGCACGCCCCAGCGGGTGCGTGGGAGCGACCGTTCTGGGACGCCTTCATATGTCGTCGTCCCAGAACGAGAGCTGCTCCACTCCGACGTCATTTGACAGTGGGCAGGTAGCAAGCAGTTAAGTAAGGGCAGATGATTCATGTAGCATTTACTGTACTTCCTGTAATCCATCTGCCCTTAACTCAGGTATGCAGGGTGGTGGGTGTGCTTAGCTGAGAAAAACCCTCCTCCCCTTCTACAGATGAAAGGAAAAAAGTCTAGGAAGTCTCCTGGGATATATGACTTTCATTTTGGGCTAGGCCAGAAACCAGGAGGCAGCTGAAGAAATGTAAAAAAAAAAAGTTTAAAACAGGATAATGTAATATACCTTAACCTTCCTATCTATTTACTAAGGCTAACAGCATAGGAAATATAAACACTGGTCTATAAATTTTGGGAAATTATGTGCTAGATGAATTAGAAAACAGGTGATAAAGGCGATGGTTGGCTAGAGTTTTCAAGATATTTCACAACAAAGATTTATACACAGGCGGTATATTTGCCTACAAGGGAGGGAGGTGTCCGATGATCATGATGCCTCGTATCTTCTCGACAAAGTATGGTAGAACAATGAAATTGGTACCACATGGAAGTGTATAAATTTATCTTCACTTTGAGACTAAAGATTATTACCTAACTGTAGTTTACTGTTCTTTTATTGCAAGGTACATTTGTCTTTGTCAGATCTATAGTTACATCTGGTGGCTTGTGAAAGTGTCATTGCCTAACATTTCCAAGGAACAGTTGCGTGATATTTTCCCTCAGAAGCCAAGATGCCAATGCAGATACCCTCTGCCACATTTGTGACGAGGTTACATTTACATCTCAAAAGTGCAGTATGACGGCAGTGGTAAAAAAGGCATACCACCTATATTTTAGATGCAAAATAGGGGATCGGGACAAGAGCTGGGCCCCTCATTATCATTACATTAAATGTGCAACTTATCTGCGTCATTGGCTAATCAAGAAGAAAAAGTCCATGCCTTTCGCAGAACCAATGGTGTGGAGGGAGCATGAAAATGTTACATGAAAAACCAATCAATGAATGGAAAGTTATGTTATTGGTATCAATAAAAAGATAACTTTATAATGATTGGCATGGCACCATTCTCATTGCTATATCACATTTTGCAGAAAAGTTATGGAGCATAATTGCACATCCCCCTCGTAATTTTTTATATTTTTCATAAAATTTTGACCTGAAGCTGTATCTTGGAAATTAAAGCCAATTAATAGTCAGGACTTAATTTTCCTCTATTGGTATCCCAATTCTGGTAAAATTGAGCTACTTTCAGTTCCAAGGCTTTCTCCTTGTAGACCAGTGAAATAGTTCATGTTGATTGCAGTGGCAGCTGGTGCTTAAAACTGTGCAAACAAACGAAAAAATACAGAAACCCCCCCATCAATTGCAGCCTCACTGTGCCCATCAAATGCAGCCATTGTGCCCATAAAATGCAGCCACTGTGCCCATCAATTGCAGCCATTGTGCCCATCAAACGCAGCCACTGTGCCCATCATTTGCAGCCACTGTGCCCATTATATGCAGCCACGTATGCCCATCATATGCAGCCCCTTGTGCCCATCATATGCAGCCACTTGTGCCCCATCATATGCAGGCACTTGTGCCCATCATATGCAGTCACTTGTGCCCCATCATATGCAGCCACTTGTGCCCGTCAAATGCAGCCACTTTTGCCCATCATATGCAGCCACTTGTGCCCATCATATGCAGCCACTCTTGCCAATCAAATGCAGCCACTTGTGCCCCTCATATGCAGCCACTTGTGCCCAACATATGCAGGCATTTGTGCCCGTCAAATGCAGCCACTTGTGCCCATCATATGCAGCCACTTGTGCCCATCAAATCCAGCCACTTGTGCCCATCATATGCAGTCACTTGTGCCAATCAAATGCAGCCGCTTGTGCCCATCATATGCAGCCACTTTTGCCCAGTATATGCAGCCACTTGTGCCCATTAAATGCAGCCACTTGTGCCCATCATATGCAGCCACTTGTGCCCAGTGTATGCAGCCACTTGTACCCATCAAATGCAGCCAGGCGCGTCCCTCGGCTCGGCTGTCACTTCACTAACCCGCTCCCCCGCAGCCGCTCTGGCGGGCCTCTTATCCTCTCCTCGAGTGACGGGGCTCTCCTCCTTCTCTTCTGTAGTGGCGGGAAGCGGCGGCTGCGGCTCCTGTGTCCGCTCGGCTCCTAAGGCTTCCTCCGCCGTGTCTCCTCTTCTACCAAAGCGTTAGGCATCCAATAGGATCACCTAATGCTTTGGCCAATCAGGAGACAGGTCTTACTGACCTGCCTGCAGATTGGCATGGAGGAACGTTAGTGTGAAAATAGCGAAAATTCATTCCCTATGCCACACAACAGGGTGGGATTGGGACGCAGTGCTCTGCGCCCCGAGCCCACCCTATTTTTAAGCCTATTAGAGCCTCTGGCTTTAATCACGTGCTTCAAAATACACACCCCAGCCTATCCCCGCCATAGTATTTCATGTGTCCGGCATCCTGAAAGGGGCCGGGCACATGAATAGGGAGGGCGGTGGGAGTGTCAGGGCGCGCGCGCGTGCATCCTCAATACACGGGCCGCCACTGTGCCTATCATTGCTGCCTATCAGTGCCCATCAGGGCCACATATTAGTGCAGCCTATCAGTGACCATCGGTGCAGCCACATCAGTGAAGGAGAAAAATTACTTATTTACAAAACTAGGAAACTAAGAAAAACTTAATTTTTTTCAACATTTTCTGACTTTTTTTATTTGTTTAGTAAAATTTACAAAACCGAGTGGCGATTAAATACCACCAAAAGAAAGCTCTATTTGTCTCAAAACAAATGATAAAAATGTTGTTTGTGTACAGTGTTGCTTGACCACGCAATTGTCATTCAAAAAGCGACAGCACTGAAAGCTGAAAATTGGCCTGGGCAGGAAGCAGGTGAAAGTGCCCAGTAGGCAAGTGGTGAAAAGTAAGTGAAATTTTCGAATGGGATTAGTCCATTCATCCAATGTACAAAGAATTTTTGTACAAATATTCTCATCGGAAAATCTACTAGCGTATGGCCAGCATTAGGCCAAAATATAGTCTGCTACATTTCTTTGGTTAAAATAACCCAATTCAGTGTATTATTCTGTGTGAAAGTTAAAGCATCCACAACCTATGGTATGTATATTTGAAAATTGATCAATGCGGATATACTGACTGCCTATCTCGTTTGTTGAGGCCCTAAAATGCCAAGACAGTACAAATACCCCCCAAATGACCTCTCTTGGAAAGTAGACAGTCCAAGGTGTTTAGTAAGAGGCATGGTGAGGTTTTGAAGTTGTAATTTCCTGACTATCTATCACGTTTTTGGAGGCCCTGGAGCACCAGGACAGTAGAAACACCCACAAAATGACACCATTTTGGAAAGAAAACACTCCAAGGTATTTTCTGAAAGGCATAGGGAGTCTTTTGAAAATGTTTTTTTTTTTGACAAAAGTTTTCGGAAAATTCAAGAAAGAAAATAAAAATTTATTTTTTCTTTACCTCAAATTTGTCAATTAATAATATATTTCTAACACACATCATAGGCATACTTAGAATTACACCCCTAAACACATTCTGCTACTCTTCCGTGTGTGGCGATACCAAACACGTGAGACTTTTTCACAGCCTAGTCACATAAAGGGGCCTAAAATATAAGGAGCACCTTTAGGCATTCTAGGGGGATAAAATATGCAGCTAATTTCCTGACTACCTATCAAATTTTTGGAGGCGCTGAAGCACCAAGACAATGGAAACACCAACAAAATAATGCCGTTTTGGAAAGGAAACACCCCAAGGTATTTTTTAAGAGGCATGGTGAGTCTTTTGAAGACTTCATATTTTTGCCACAAGTTTTTGGAAAATGCAGAAAGTGAAATTTTTTTTTTTTTTACACAAAGTTGTTAATTTAAAAGACATGTATGGGTTTGGGAGTTATTGCAGTTTTATACTTACCTAGGTGGATGCAGCATCAGTCAAATGCTGCACCTGTCCCCCAGCGTATCTGCACTGAGAACCGAGCCATCGAACACCGCAGATGGCTCGGTTCTCTCGGCTCCCCGAGCGGAGTGCTGCTGCCTGTCAGTCAGGAGCTCTCCTGCTCTGCTCCTTCACGCTCACTGGAGTGCTGAGCTATGGAGGGGCGGGGAGCGGTCGTCTCAGCCTCTCAGCGGCTCGCTGAGAGGCTGAGACGCCTATCAGTCCAGGCACCTGGCAGATCCAGAATCCCAGAATCGGGATGGCGCAGTGGCTGGACTGATATTGGTGATATCAGCAGAGAGGGGACTTCTGTCCCCTCTCTGCTGAAAACGGGTCACAGGAGTGCAAGACGAATTGCACTCCTGTGACCCATAGGAGAAGCCCAGTCAAACGAGCTCAGGCTGGACTTCTCCTTTAACCACTTGAGCCCCAGACCATTATGCTGCCTAAGGACCAGAGGTCTTTTTCCAATTTGGCACTGCGTCGCTTTAACTGCTAATTGCGCGGTCATGCAAAGCTGTACCCAAACGAAATTTGCGTCCTTTTCTTCCCACAAATAGAGCTTTCTTTTGATGGTATTTGATCACCTCTGCGGTTTTTATTTTTTGCGCTATAAACAGAAAAAGACTGAAAATTTTGAAAAAAAATGATATTTTCTACTTTTTGTTATAAAAAAAATCCAATAAACTCAATTTTAGTCATACATTTAGGCCAAAATGTATTCGGCCACATGTCTTTGGTAAAAAAAATGTCAATAAGCGTATATTTATTGGTTTGCGCAAAAGTTATAGCGTCTACAAACTAGGGTACATTTTCTGGAATTTACACAGCTTTTAGTTTATGACTGCCTATGCCATTTCTTGAGGTGCTAAAATGGCAGGGCAGTACAAACCCCCCCCCCCCCCCCCCCCAAATAACCCCATTTTGGAAAGTAGACACCAAGGAAATTGCTGAGAGGCATGTTGAACCCATTGAATATTTTTTTTTTTTTGTCCCAAGTGATTGAATAATGACAAAAAAAAAAAAATATTTACAAAAAGTTGTCACTAAATGATATATTGCTCACACAGGCCATGGGCATATGTGGAATTGCACCCCAAAATACATTTAGCTGCTTCTCCTGAGTATGGGGTTATGTCACAGAATCTAATTGACCAGACTGTGTGGACTGCACAGAGGAGACCAGAAACACATGTAAGTGAAATAATGGTGTTTATTAAACAAGTGATAAATAAAAGGAATATAAACAGTGCAAAACCAACACCACAAACCCACTACAAACAACAATATATACAAGTAAATGGAGATACCGTAATCGTAAACAAAGCCAGGCCAAGGTCATACACAGGGGAGTCCGCAGATGGGTAAGGACGGGAACCAGCAGGAAGGGGAGAGGATGGATGGTAAGGCTGCAGGGAAGGGATCCAAGGGAATCAGGAGGGACAAGAACAGGATGGCCTGGGATAGGGATCGGATAGGATCAGAGCAGAGCGGGACAGAACAGGTACACAATCCGGAAACAGGCAGCAAGGTCAAGGCACAGGGAGAAAGATACCAAGGCGAGCATGTGAGGGCTTGCCGGGTATTTATAGGGCTGACTCTAATTGGCTTCAAGTCACACCTGAGCGCAGGGAGTGTTGTCTGCTCCATACTGCCAGGATCCATCCGGTGGTGGACATCAGTACTGCGGCCAAAAGATGAAATGACACCAGCAGGGAAATATTCTCCTGACAGTTCAACACTGCCAGGAGACACCTGCTGGTGGACCCCAGTACTGCGTGCCAAATGATATATCTTACCAGCGAATGGACCCTTTCCTGACAGGTTATCACATGTGTGGGACTTTTTGGGAGCCTAGCCGCGTACGGGGCCCGGAAAACCAATCACCGCCTTCAGGATTTCTAAGGGTGTAAATTTTTGATTTCACTCTTCACTGCCTATCACAGTTTCGGAGGCCATAGAATGCCCAGGTGGCACAAATCCCCCCAAATGACCCCATTTTGGAAAGTAGACACCCCAAGCTATTTGCTGAGAGGCATGGTGAGTATTTTGCAGCTCTCATTTGTTTTTGAAAATGAAGAAAGACAAGAAAAAACATTTTTTTTTTCTTTTTTCAATTTTCAAAACTTTGTGACAAAAAGTGAGGTCTGCAAAATACTCGCTATACCTCTCAGCAAATAGCTTGGGATGTCTACTTTCCAAAATGGGGTCATTTGGGGGGGGTTGTGCCACTTGGGCATTCCATGGCCTCCGAAACTGTGATAGGCAGTGAAGAGTGAAATCAAAAATTCACGCCCTTAGAAAGCCTGAAGGCGGTGCTTGGTTTTCGGGGTCCCGTACGCGGCTAGACTCCCAAAAAGTCTCACACATTTGGTATCCCCGTACTCAGGAGAAGCAGCAGAATGTATTTTGGGGTGTAATTTCACATATTCCCATGGCATGTTTGAGCAATATATCATTTAGTGACAACTTTGTGCAAAAAAAAAATTTGTCTCTTTCCCGCAACTTGTGTCACAATATAAAATATTCCATGGACTCGACATGACTCTCAGCAAATAGCTTGGGGTGTCTACTTTCCAAAATGGGGTCATTTGGGGGGGTTTTGAACTGTCCTGGCATTTTATGCACAACATTTAGAAGCTTATGTCACACATCACCCACTCTTCTAACCACTTGAAGACAAAGCCCTTTCTGACCCTTTTGTTTACATTAAAAAGTTGTTTTTTTTGCAAGAAAATGACTTTGAACCCCCAAACATTGTATATTTTTTTAAAGCAAATGCCCTACAGATTAAAATGGTGGGTGTTTCATTTTTTTTTTCACACAGTATTTGCGCAGCGATTTTTCAAACGCATTTTTTGGGGAAAAAACACACTTTTTTAAATTTTAATGCACTAAAACACACTATATTGCCCAAATGTTTGATGAAATAAAAAAGATGATCTTAGGCTGAGTACATGGATACCAAACATGACATGCTTTACAATTGCGCACAAACGTGCAGTGGCAACAAAATAAATTTTTAAAAGCCTTTAAAAGCCTTTACAGGTTACCACTTTAGATTTACAGAGGAGGTCTACTGCAAAAATTACTGCCCTCGATCTGACCTTCGCGGTGATACCTCACATGCATGGTGCAATTGCTGTTTACGTTTGACGACAGACCGCTGCTTGCGTTCGCCTTAGCGCGAGAGCAGGGGGCGACAGGGGTGCTTTTTTTTTTTTTTTTTTTCTTTATTATTTTTTTGCTTTTTTATCTTATTTTTAAACTGTTCCTTTCATTTTTTATTTTTTTTTAATCATTTTTATTGTTATCTCGGGGAATGTAAATATCCCCTATGTTAGCAATAGGTAGTGACAGGTACTCTTTTTTGAAAAAATTGGGGTCTATTAGACCCTAGATCTCTCCTCTGCCCTGAAAGCATCTGACCACACCAAGATCGATGTGACAAAATGCTTCCCCAATTTCCCAATGGCGCTATTTACATCCGGCAAAATCTAAGTCATAAAATGCTCGTAGCTTCCGGTTTCTTAGGCCATAGAGATGTTTGGAGCCACTCCGGTCTCTGATCAGCTCTATGGTCAGCTGGCTGAATCACCGGCTGCATTTTCAGGTTCCCTGTTGAGACAGGAGAGCCAGAGAAAAACACGGAAGACGGTGGGGGGGGGGGCATTCCCTCCCACGGCTTGTAAAAGCAGTCTAGAGGCTAATTAGCCACTAGGATTGCTTTTACATGAAAGCCGACCGCTGGCTGAAAAGAATGATACCAAGATGATACCTAAACCTGCAGGCATCATTCTGGTATAACCACTCAAAGTCATGAATGGTGTATCTGAAGACAAAAAAATGGTTAACAATAAAACACAGTAAACGGTAAAGTATAAAAAATTGCATACCTGAAAAACAAACATGATAAAACATAATAACAATAAAACATTGCAGAATAGAATACAGTAAATAAGAGCAGAACAGAAGAGAGAGAGAATAGAGAGAGAGAGAACAATAAAACGACAACTTTTTTTTTTTTTTTTTATATATTTTTTTTTTTTTTTTTTTACACTTTTTTTGTAACTAACTTTTATAACTGTAACCGGTTCCAGGTTCGGGTCTCTCAAAATGCGATGGCATCTTGGGAGACCCTGTGAAAGTGTGCCTAGTCTGTGCAATGCTGTACCCTACGCTAATACTCAACTAGTGAATGGTAGCGTTCAAAACATTCACCAATGCAAAGACCAGGATTGTCAGGACAGGAGGGACAATAATAGCGGGTGTCACGCCTATATCCGCGCTTGCTGCAGACACAACATCTTTTTTGGGGGGGTTCGTTGGGTAGGGGTACTCGGGAGGACGTAAAGAAAATGCCTCTCATGCAGCTGACTGCATTTGGTTGGGGATGTGAATGGGGGAAGTACGGGCGCTGCAGAAGCGGTGGGTTCCCAATTAGGATTGGCGAATGCAGCAGGAAGGGCACTATGGGCACGACGGGCCTGTGTTTGTCTTTTTGGTGGCAGCGGGACACTACTTGTGCTTTCCACCTCACCAGCTTGAACTGCACTTATGGGACTCGCCACGTCACCAAGTGTTACTGCAGTGCTGGTTTGACTGCGACCGGGGTGTACTAGGCCACTGGTGCTTGCCAGTTCACCAAAACGCTACCAAAAAAACTGTTAGTGATCGCAGGGCCTGACTCTGCGAATGCTGCAGTTATGCGTTTAGTGTTTTGTAAGTGTCAGTGATCGATCGATACTGTACTTGGGTGGGCTGCGCCGGGCGGAGGGGCAAAACGCAGGTGCTAGCAGGTATCTGGGCTGATCCCGCTAACATTGCGTTTTTGGGAACCCTAAACTGCTGGGGACGCTAGTATAGATCTGATCGGATCAGATATTGATCCGATCAGATACTATACCACTAAGGGAGGTGTATGCTGCGTGCGTGGGTGTTAGTGGTACTGGCGCTAACCTGACGCTGCCTGGGGCTGGTGCTTGCCAGTTCACCAAAATGCTACCAAAAAAACTGTTAGCGATCGCAGGGATCAGGCCTGACTCTGCGAACGCTGCAGTTATGCATTTAGTGTTTTGTAAGTGTCAGTGATCGATCGATACTGCACTTGGGTGGGCTGGGCTAGGCCGGGCGGAGGGGCAAAACGCAGGTGCTAGCAGGTATCTGGGCTGATCCCCACTGCCATCCCTCCCCACTGCCATCTGTCCCCAGTGCCATCCGCCCCCAGTGCCATCCATCCCCAGTGCCATCCCTCCCCAGTGCCATCCCTCCCCACTGCCATCCGTCCCCAGTGCCATCCCTCCCCAGTGCCATCCTCTCCAGTGCCATCCGTCCACAGTGTCATCCGTCCCTAGTGCCATCCCTCCCCAGTGCCATCCATCCCAAGTGCCACATATTAGTGCCATCTGTCATCAGTGCCACATATTAGTGCCATCTGTCATCAGTGCCACCTGTCAGTGTCACGTGTCATTAGTGCTACGTATCAGTGGCATCTGTCATCAGTGTCACATGTCATCAGTGCCACGTATTAGTGCCATCTGTCATTAGTGCCACATATTAGTGCCATCTGTCATCAGTGCCACGTATTAGTGCCATCTGTCATCAGTGCCACATGTCATCAGTTCCACGTGTCATTAGTGCCACATATTAGTGCCATCTGTCATCAGTGTCTCGTGTCATCAGTGCCACGTATTAGTGCCATCTGTCAGTGCCACGTATTAGTGCCAAATGTCATCAGTGCCACGTATTAGTGCCATCTGTCATCAGTGTCATCAGTGCCACATATTAGTGCTATCTGTCATCAGTGCCATGTCAGTGTCATCAGTGCCACGTATCAGTGCCATCAATCCTCAGTGGCACGTCAGTGTCATCAGTGCCACGTATCAGTGCCATCTGTCATCAGTGCCACGTCAGTGTCATCAGTGCCATCTGTCATCAGTGCTACGTCAGTGTCACGTGTCATTGTCCTGGTGCTCCAGGGCCTTCAAAAGTGTAATAGGTAGTCAACAAGTTAGATGTGTAATTTATGTCCCTAGAACGCCTGACGCTGCTCCCTGCATGTTGGGCCTCTGTATGTGACCAGGCTGTGAAAAAGTCCCACACATGTGGTATCACCATACTCAGGAGGAGTAGCAGAATGTATTTTGGGGCATTATTTGTGGTATATACATGCCATGTGAGAGAAATAACCTATTACAATGACAATTTTGTGGGGGGAAAAAAAAAATCTTCATTTTGCAAAGAATTGTGGGAAAAAATGACAACATCAAAAACCTCACCATGCATCTTACTAAATACCTTGGAATGTCTACTTTCAAAAAAGGGGTCATTTGGGGGGTATTTGTACTTTCCTGACTTGTTCGGGTCGCAAGAAATTAGATAGGACTCCAGTGCATCAGGTGTGATCAATTTTTTATGATTGGCACCACAGCTTGTAGACTCTCTAACTTTCACAAAGACCAAATAATATCCACTAATTTGGGTTATTTTTACCAAAGATATGTAGCAGTATAAATTGTGGCCAAAATGTATGAAGAAAAATTAATAATTTGCAAAATTTTATCACAGAAACTAAGAAAAATGCGTTTTTTTTTTCAAAATTTTCGGTCTTTTTTCATTTATAGCGCAAAAAATAACAAACCCAGAGGTGATCAAATACCATCAAAAGAAAGCTCTATTTGTATGAAAAAAAGGACAAAAATTTCATTTGGGTACAGTATTACATGACTGAGTAATTGTCATTCAAAATGTGAGAGTGCCGAAAGCTGAAAATTGGTCTGGGCAGGAGGGGGGTTTAAGTGCCCAGTAGGCAAGTGGTTAAAACTGTTTGATATTATTTATTTTTACTCTGTATTCCAAAGACTGTTTTTTTAAATTTTAATCATGTGACCAGCAGCAGAGAACTAGAAGCTCCTCCCGCTTATGTTTCCCTGCCGACAAGCTGGAAAAAATCTGGGTCATGTGACATCTGTATATTGATTAGGAGAAAGGGTACTTATTTTTTTTATTTATTAAAATAATTACAGTGCCATCATCCATATACAGAAAAAGAAGGGACAATGTAAATTAAACAGTGTGTGTTTAGTATCACTTTAATGGTCCACATCTGTTTTCAATATTTTGTGCATATTTTTTAATATAGGCAGACAGCTAGACAAAACTTCAAAAAATTCACATTTATTTGTTTTAACCGCTTCAGCACCGGAAGAATTTACCCCCTTCCTGACCAGAGCACTATTTGCAATTTGGCTCTGCATCACTTTAACTGACAATTGCGCGGTCGTGCGACGTTGTACCCAAACAAAATTGACATCTTTTTTTCCCCACAAATGGAGCTTTCTTTTGGTGGTAATTGATCGCCTCTGCGGTTTTTATTTTTTGTGCTGTAAACAAAAAAAAGCGACAATTTTGAAAAAAAACACATTATTTTTTACGTTTTGTTATAATAAATATCCCCCAAAAATATATAAAAAAAATTTTTTTTCCTCAGTTTAGGCCGATATGTATTCTTCTACATATTTTTGGTAAAAAAAAAAATGCAATAGCGTATATTGCTTGATTTGCGCAAAAGTTATAGCGTCTACAAAATAGGGGATAGGTTTATAGCATTTTTATTATTATTATTTTTTTTGACTAGTAATGGCGGCGATCTGCAATTTTTAGTGTGACTGCGACATTATGGCGGACACATCAGACAATTTTGACACATTTTTGGAACCATTGGTATTATTACAGCGATCAGTGCGATTAAAAATGCATTGATTACTGTAAAAATTTCACTGGCAGTGAAGGGGTTAACACTAGGGGGCGGTGAAGGGGTTAACTATGTTCCCTGGGAGGTGATTCTAACTGAAGGGGGAGGGATTAACTACAGGAAGTGACAGATCGTGGTCCCTAGCTAATAGGAACACACGATCTGTCACTCCTGTCAGAACAGAACAGGGAAGTGTGTGTGTTTACACACACTCGTCCCTGTTCTGTGTCTCCTGGTCACAATCGCTCGTGGCCGGCGCGCCTGCTATCCGGAGATCACGTACAGTAACGTGATTTCAAGCAGGGGAGCCAGCCTGCTGCAGTAAAACTGCGGTGGCTGGTCCGGAAGCAGTTAAACATAATTTTATTTTTTAATAAGTTAAACCATAAAAACATAGATAAATAAACGGTAAATATAGGTGAACTGTTTTACTTGTGTAGCACCCTGGTGTTTAGGCAGGGTTGCTAAAAAATTTAGTTTGCCAGGTGGAAATTTTCCTGGCTAATTGTTAGAAGATCAATTGATTCCCCTCTAATTCTGGAATTGCTGCACCTTTCTCTTCTGTCACTAGGTGGCACTGTGGCTGGTGACATTAGAATGACAAGCGGTTTCGAAAGGTCAGAGTATGAATGGATGGGAAGTCTCAGCCAATTGGCAAGGGTTTCTTTAGTCCCTTGGCTTGCTGGGAGAGCCTATTTATTTGGGTGGAATCAGGTGATCGGGGTTCTGTGCCACCTGGACGGCTGTCTAGGTAGATGTGTGTTATGTCACCCCGGGCTGCTAGGCCGGAAGCCTGAGGCCTATCCTGGGGACACCT
This sequence comes from Lithobates septentrionalis, assembly GCA_037952835.1. Classification (NCBI taxonomy): domain Eukaryota; kingdom Metazoa; phylum Chordata; class Amphibia; order Anura; family Ranidae; genus Lithobates; species Lithobates septentrionalis. The sequence continues at coordinate 1,114,976 of JBBDGP010001440.1, read as the reverse complement.
GGCTGCTAGGCTGCCTGAGGCCTATCCAGGAGCAGGAGAAGCCGTGTAGGGTTGGGACTGCAGGATTGGAGTCCAACCAAGTTGAGAAGGTTCAGCTGGATGGGGAAACAGTTGTGGTTGGAAGTAGAAGGGTGTCGCCACTAAGGGACCGCCCATTTTCCTACAGGAGACTACAGTGAGTAAGCTTGAGCAAGAACCAGAGCAGTCTTCTCACCAACCGGGGATGGTGAAGAAGTGGGAAAGCTTCAGTAAGTGTGAAGCCAGGAACCCAGCAGGTTAATGGGGGTGACGCTTGAGGAGTATACAGCGGGATAGCTGTGGAAGAGCTCAGGGGGATCAGTGATGACTGGGATCTTGAAGTCTCATGAGAGACTGGGAAGCTCAGTGAGCAAAGGTTTACAATGAGATACTGTGAGATAAGAAACTGACTGTTCTGTGTTACCAATAGTTATGTACAACTACCTTCTATTGACTGTTGCAAGATTAGTTGCCATAGGAGACAGCAGTCCTACCTATACAGAAGTGTTATCCGGCTGGAGGCCTTCCACTGTATAGCTGTCTACCTATAGAAGTCTCGGAGTCTGCCAACTAGCATTGTATCTACTCAAGGGTGTCCTGGCCCTAACCCTCTCTCCCCCAGTTCTTGTTAAGAGACAATAAATCTCTTTTGTTCGCATTGAAAAAGTGACTGGCGCCCAGCATTTCTTCTTGCACCTCACCCACCATGCCTGGTAACCCACTCTACAAGGAAGGATGTCAGCTCTCCCTGACTCTGTAGGTCACCATTAGGTCTCTAGGGTCCGGGGCATTCTGAGCAGTCAATCTTGTGATCTAGATGAGGAGTCTCCAAACTTTCTAAACAAAAGACCAATTTACTGTCCTCCAGACTTTATGGGAGCCAGACTATGGCCAGTGGGGGTAGAAAATGCCACAGAATCAGTGGGAGTAAACAATGCACCAGTAGGTCAATAGGAGGAGGAATAGTGCCCCATAATTGGTTTTCGTGGGAGGAACAGTGCCACATCGTTGGTGTCAGTGGAAAAAATCCCATCCCATCAATGTTGTCAGTAGGAGGAATAGTGCCTCCTTGGTGGTGTCACTGGAATAAATGGTACCCCATTGTTGGTGTTAGTGGGATGAATAGTGCTTCTTTGTTGGTTTCAGTGGGATGAATAGTGCCCCATCATTGGTGTCAGTGGGAGGAATAGTGTCCCATCATTGGTGTCAGTGGGAGGAATGGTGTCCCATCATTGGTGTCAGTGGGAGGAATAGTCCCACATCATTGGTGTCATTGGGAGGAATAGTGTCTCATCATTGGTGTCAGTGGGAGGAATAGTGCTCCACCCATCATTGGAGCACAGGTGTGTCAGGAGGAGGCTGTCTCTCTGGAGCTGCTGCAGATCCGTGTGAGAGGGGAGTGGTGAGGAAATCTATCCCAGCTCTCCTGGCCCCTTTCTGGGGAAGCCATGGAGGCCAGCAGGGCCTCTCCTGCTGGAAGCTCACAGCCATCTCCTGGGCCGTCGGGTGACATGCCTGCCCCTGTACAAGCTGATCTCTCTACCCCTGGTGAGGATGAAGGTTCCGAAGCCATTCGGGAGCGAGTGGTGGCCGGGATTAAGGTCCTAAATAGGGAGAGGGATAAGCTTTACAAGCTACGAGCGGAGCTGAAGCGTCTGCGAAGGCAGCGGGAGGGCTTACACAGCCAGAAGCGTGGATCCATGGATCCGGAGATCCAGTTGGCCAAAGTCCGTGTGGACCATCAGGAGACCATTGTGGCCATGATGGAAGGCAGAGATGGGCCATTTAAGGAGAAGTTTGGAAATGACAGGAGGTTTGGAAGGATGGCAAAGATGGAGGTGGAGGAGGAGACCCCCAGTTCTGACCCCCTGCCCCCTCAGGGAGAGGTAAGCAGCCCCATGCCTTCCCAGGACTCAGGAGGCATGCTCAGGGCCATCCAGGTAATGGAGTCTCCTATGCGGAGGAATCAGTTAATGTTTAATGAAGAGGACATTACTGATGATGTACCTGATAAGGTAAAGACTGCCAAGTCCCATGTTGTGGATAAGACTGTTTTTGTGCCTTTCAACACTGACAATGTGCCTAATGACAATCAGGCTGCTGATCCTGTGTGCAGCAATGTTGTGCCTGCTGATGCTGCAATGCAGCAAGAGTTATTTTAAAAAAATGTCATTTCTGTAGAAGAACCACAGGTGTCAGCAGAGCCCATTAACCCTTCTTTAGGTGAGTCCAAAGCTGTTTGCCCCACTGCTGCTGAGGACTCTACAGCGCAGCATCAGGAGACAGCTGGTATTGCAGCAGAAACTGTGACCTATCCTGATGGGAAATTGAATATTGCTGTGACTGATAACAATCACCCCAGTATCAGTGTGATGGACAATCGTCCTGCTATGGATTCTGCCAGTTCAGTTCAGACAGTTGATAATGATGTACAGACTAATGTGACTTCAGTGTGGGGCCTTGGCCCTGATAAACCTACCTTTGCTCAGGTGGTACGCTCTGCTCCTGGTAGCTCTGCTCCCAAGCAGGGTTTTCCCCTACAGGCTACCACTTTGAGCACCCCAGGATCTGGTCTTGGGTCTCTGGCTTCTGCTGGGGGTCCCAGACGTAATGTTGTTATTCTGAAATGGGAAGGTGGTGCGATCCCTCCAGCACGGCGTGCAGTGGTGGATTTGATTTTGGAGATGGGTTTTGGGGCAAATGATCTGTATGCCTTTATACATGTAGTTGGGACACGGGATTATACAGTTAGCTTCACCAGGCCAGAGGGTCTTGACCTGTTCTGGGAGAGATATGAGGCTCGGTGCAGGTCAAGACCTGAATGGGAAGGTCTGGCCCCAGTTGCAGTTTCTCAGAGGTCTACAGTAAAAAAAATCACAATTATCCTCACTAATGAGAGTGTCCCTGCCCGGGATCTAGAGGTTTGGTTAAGGAACTATGGGGAGGTTTTGACCAAGCACAATAAAATCCTTGATGAGCGTAACATCTGGACTGGGGGTTGGTCAGTTACAGTCAGGTTGGCCAGGGATGGGAATGTTGTCCGTCACCTGCCCTCCTCAGCTTTTATAGGGAGGGATAGGATGACTGTTTTTTACCCTGGACAGCCGAAGCTGTGTCACCGCTGTGGAGAAAAGGGGCATTTGAGTTCCTCCTGTTCAGCCTTGATATGTTCAGTGTGTCGGGGTCAGGGTCATATGGCTAAGGACTGCACCGAAATGATCAGGTGCAACCTGTGCCTGCGCCTTGGCCACCCCTACAGCAGATGTCCTGAAGCCTGGCACAATATGGAGAAGGAGGTAATTGATGACATGTCAAGGCTGGACAGGATGGAGGGTGAGGCCCCTGGTGTACCATCCTCCTCTGCGGTGACCGACTCCCCTGGTCCTGCTCAGGATCCCTCTCCAGTTCCTGTGGCCACCCCTCATGTGTCTGTAAGTATTCCTTCTGTATCTGTATCTGTCTCCCCCCAGCCTACTGTACCCTCTCCTCTTGTGTCAGAACCTTCCAAGTCTGTGCCCCCTGAGTCAGTTACCCCCCAGGAGTCTACCCCTCCTAAGTCTGATTCAAAGGGAGCACCCCCCCCCCCCCACCAGCAGTGGTAGTGGGTACTAAAAAGGTTGCTTCTTCCTCTGTAAAGAAGTCTTCTGTAAAGACTTCACAGAAAAAAGTAAGAGATGAGGGCATCTCTGAAGCTGACCTGCAGTACCTGGAGGAGAGAAGGAAGGTTGGGAAGCGGAAGAAGCAGGTGGTGAGGACAGAACAGGCTCCAGTGCCTGTCTCCAACCGGTATAGGTCCTCTAATTGGGATATCTCTTCATCTGGAGCTTCTTCGGAGCGAAGTTCTGATTCCGAAATGGAGTTTGAGGCGGCCTCAAGAAAGAGAGAGGCTTCTGGTGATGAGCAGCAGAGGGGAGCTAAGAAGCAAACCACCCAATAACCCAAATGGCGGTTCCCCCTCCGTTAAAAGTGGTGACAATAAATGTCACCAGCATTAAGTCAGTAAGAGCTCGTTCTATGGCCTTCTTTTTGTTCAGCCAATTAGATGCTGAAATTTTATTTTTGCAAGAGACTAGGCTCACCTCCTTGGCAGATATTCATATGGACAAGAGAGAGTGGAGGTATGGTCCATCTTACTGGTCTCTTGCGGCCGAGCCTTACGGCGGTGTGGCGGTGTTGTTTAAAACCGGCATGGTAACTGTCCGGCGGGTTATTGAGGTGGAGATTGGGAGATGTATGGTCTTAGACGTCCTTGTGGGAGGGCAGGACCTGCGCCTAATTAATGTTTATGGACCGCACACAAAGTGGGACAGGAAATGCCTTTTTACAAGGATCAAGCCATTTCTTTTTACATCCCGGCAAGTGGTCTTTGGAGGTGACTTTAATACAGTAACTAGGCCCAAGGACAGGAAGGACTTCAAGGACAGGCTGGGATATGATAGCGTTTTTTTAAATAGTATGGTTAGGGATGCTGGTCTTGTGGATGTGCACATTAAGCACCTCCCGGATGACACTGGGTTCACCTTTCATCGAGGTAATAGTCAGAGTAGAATAGATAGGTTTTTTTTGAAGGAGACCTCTGCTTTCTCACCCCCAGTGGTGCAGGCAGTAGAGTTCTCTGATCACTGTATGCTATCTGTGGTCCTGAATGCTTCAGACGCCCCTCAGAGGGGCAAGGGCATCTGGAGATTGAATTCGACTCTACTCAAGGAAGAACATGTTAGACAATCCTTTGAGGAATTTTTTCAGGCACAGGTGACCATCCTGGACTTTTGTAGCAGCAAGGCTGAGTGGTGGGAGCTGACCAAAAAGAGGATTGCTGGATTCTTCAGGGGCCTAGCCAATAGAAAGCAGTTTAATAAATACATGACCTACCAACGTTTACGGAGGAAGCTGGATATTCTTGTCTCGAGAGGAGGAGATCCTGGGGCAATCTCCGAAGTGAAACTCCTTCTCAGGAAGTGTCAATATGACCGGCATGCCTCTTTGGTTTTGGAGAGGGACTATGGGAAGTACCACTCGCCTGACCCTTACCAGAACTGCAAACAAGGTGTAGCTGTTAAAACAGTCGTTGACCTTAAGGACAGTACAGGTTCCTTGACAAAGTCCAGGTCAGGGATTCTGGAGGTCGTGAGGTCCTTTTATGCTGACCTTCTTGGGAGGAAAGAGCTTGACCGTGACAAGGTGGAAAGCTTTTTGGACTCTACTCCAGGTCTAAATGATGAAGATGTCCCATTGATGAATTTGACAGAGGAGATCACAAGTGAAGAGGTGATAAGGGCAATTGAACAGCTTGCCATCAAAAAGTCACCTGGACCGGATGGCTTGACGGCTGAGTTTTACAAAGCTTTTAAGTCTATTCTGGCCCCACATTTGGTAGAGGTTTTTAACAGTTGCCTTGCTGAGGGGGTACTTCCCTCTTCCATGAGGCACTCAGCTGTGATTCTTCTTTCAAAGAGTAAAGATCCTTCGATGGTTGAGAATTGGCGCCCCATCAGCCTTCTTAATGTCAATAGAAAGATACTGGCAAAGATCATTTTCTGGCGCCTATCGTCAGTAGCAGAGTCTTTGCTTTCTCGCCATCAGCACTGTTCGGTCCAGGGTAGGTGCACCTTCACAGCAGTTTTAGCTGTCCGGGAGGCCTTGGAGCGGTGCAGGGCTGCAGGCTGGGGAAAGTATTTGCTGACATTGGATCAGGCAAAGGCTTTTGATCGTGTTAACCATGAGTACCTGTGGTTGCTCCTTAGTAAGTACGGTCTGCCGGGTGGTTTTGTCGATTGGTTAAAAGTCTTGTATGAGGGGGCAGAGAGCTTTCCTCTTGTTAATGGTTGGGTTGGGCAGTCCTTTGAGGTTGGCTCCGGGGTGCGCCAGGGTTGTCCCCTGAGTCCCCTGCTCTATGTGTTTGCAATCGACCCCTTCATCAGGAGGCTAGAGAGCGGCATGTTGTGTGGGGTGCCAGTGGGGCTTCCGGGTGAGCCGCCTTTGAGGGTTGTTGCCTATGCGGACGATGTGTCGGTGATTGTCACTGGGGCGGATGAAGCAGAGGAGGTGGTCTCTCTGACATCACGGTATTCTGAAGCATCAGGCTCCAAGATCAATCAGGAAAAGAGTGAAGTTTTCTGGATGGGAAAGGAAGGTGAGGGGTTTGATCTCCCGGACACCTTTCCAGTGCCCCAGGAAAGAATTAAGATTTTAGGCATTGAATTTGGACCTGGCGATTATGGCCTCAAAAACTGGGAAGGCAGACTGGAAATTGCCAATACTAAGGTGGTCAGCTGGAAGAGATGGAAGTTATCTATGAGGGAAAGGGTTGATCTGATTAAGACTTACCTGATTCCGATCTTCTTGTATGTCAGCTTTGTCTGCATCTTGCCAGTGTCTCTCTATGCTAGGGTCAGTAGTGTGTTCTTCCAGATGTTGTGGGGGAACAGACTGAACCCCATCAAGAGGAATGTCACCTATCTATCCAGGAGGGAGGGTGGCTTAGGTATGGTCAACCCAGTTCTTTTCTTTTCACTGCTTTTTCTCAAGTTTAATATTGGTAATATGCTTGCATTGGAACCTCCTGGATGGGCAGGCATATTTAGATCTTGGTTTAGGCCTTTTCTACGACTTTGGGAAGAAGGTGGCCAAGTGAAGAATCTCAGGGGTCATCGTGGTCAGCTACCAGCCTATGTCGCTCCGTGCCTGAAGTTACTACGGCAGTGGCGATTGTCGGCTGAAGATCTCAGATCGGTTCCGAGGAAAGTCCTTATGAGTCGAGTCTTGAGCGAAGTCTTTCATGACCCACTGGCCTTAAGAGATAGCCCAGGCCCAGTTTTGAGGGCAGGGTTAAGACTTATTAATTTGGACAGAGTACCCCCTAAATTCAGGGATCTGGCCTGGTTGTGCTTCCATGGGAGACTCTATGTTCGGGGCAATTTGAAATTCCGCAGTGGGGTGGATCGTAGCTGTCCTCGGGAGGAGTGTGCAGGTGAGGAGGAGACTATGGACCATTTTCTGCTTCATTGCCCTTTTAACATAGAGGTGTACAAACAGGTGGGACGGGCCCTCGGTGTCCCTTTCCTCTCCAGGCTGGGTTATGCTGAGTGGGTGTACGGAGCATTCAATACTGGTGGGGTTTTTTGTTTAGATACACTTTTTCTAGTTAGCCTAGTAGTCCGTTATTTCACTTGGAACGCACGGTGTCAGGTCTGCATTCGGCGTAAAATCCTTCCTGTTCAGGTGGTGGTGTATGACATTTTGCATGAGGTGGAGAAGATTCGGGTGCTCGAGAGAGACAAGCGGAGTCAGGGGGCTTGGTTGAAGGCGTGGAGGGGTTTCAAGCCTCCCTGACTGCCAGGAGTCTCTTTCCCGGGTGTGGCTGTCTGTCTCTTATCACCCTAGATTATTATTTTTTTGGATTAATTTTTGATAAATGGCTGCGTACATAGGTGATGGGTTGTGCCTCTTAGGCCCTCTCTGCTGCTTTATGTAAATAATTTTGGTAGTGGATTATGTATGTATTGTATATATTCTGAACATGGATGTGTATTCCTTGGATTTCTGTTGAAGTTTTGTACTATGGTTTTGTTTTTTACTTTTGTATAAAATTGGTTGCTTGATTCTTTTAATAAAAGATCAATAGTGTCCCATCATTGGTGTCAGTGGGAGATATAGTGCCACATCATTGGTGTCATTGGGAGGAATAATGCCCCATCATTGGTGTCAGTGGGAGATATAGTGCCACATCATTGGTGTCATTGGGAGGAATAGTGCCCCATCTTTGATGTCAGTGGGAAGTACAGTGTTCCATCCTTTTTATCAGTAGGAGTATTTATGCCTCATTTTTGCTGTCATTGGAAGTAATAACCCCATCATTAGTGTCAGTGAAAGGAATAGTGCCCTATCCTTGGTGTCAGTGGGAAGAACTGTGTTCCGTTCTTTATATTAGTAGAAATAATTATGCCTCATTTTTGGTGTCAGTGGAAGGAATAGTGCCCCATCATTAGTGACATTGAAAGGAATATTTCCCCATGCTTGGTGTCAGAGGGAAGAACTATGCCCCAAGTTTTGATGTCAGTGGAAGGAATGGTGCCTCATCGTTGGTGTCAGTTGGAGGAATAGTGCCTCGCATCAGTGGGAGCAATAGTTCCTCATGGGCCAGATAAAAGTAGAAAATGGCTGCATGCAGCCCGTGGGCCACAGTTTGGAGTACACTGATCTAGATGATCCTGCCAGATGGCATATTCATTTCTTGTAATGGCTGAATGATGTCAATATGCTAAGACACCAAAGAGAAAAGTAGATGTCCCAGGGCATTGAACATTATGATGTCAAATTCTAATTTTTCTGTTTTATGCCAATTTTGAGGGACTATGAGAGAAGAAAAAAAAATGAATGCTTTTTACTACTGACATCAATTTAGCTGTAATTCATTGGCATGAATAGCATCCCTAAAGCAATTTACTACTACGGTTGCATATCCTGTCTCAGCTCAGGCTCTGCCCTTGCTGTCCTCCTCTGTACTAAGCCAGCAACTGTTGCTCCTATCCTCTGTGAAACACATATACAGATCAGGGGCAGGGATTGATATGGTCCGATGGGGGTGAAAAAATATATACTTTATATATATAATATATGATATAATATATACTTTATACTTAAATTTATACTTAGAATATATGTTTACATATTTATAATGTACAGTATGGGTGCATATTTGTTACAGTTGGCGATACTTATACAGCATGGTCTCTGTACACAGCACAATAGGTACATAGCTATAAAACAGAGAATATGACATTCACTGACAATTTAGTGGTGATTAATCATTCACTGTATATTACAAAAATTCTCCAGGAAAAATCACCTGCAGTGAAGGTCACAATCATTGCTCTAGAAATATTCCATTATATTAGTAAAACTAATGGTTCTTATAAATTGGCATTGTATTATACAATACATCTTGTTCCAATTGAATGTGGAACTAAACCTTCACTGCCAATGTAATTCAAGTGCTGGGCCCTTTTGTACTGTATACTTGTAAAACTGTTGAATGCTTCAATAAAAGTTATTGAACAGAGAACGGAATGATTCATCATTTTCCAATGGTAACCATATTTTTAAATGAAAAAGACATTCATTTATTTTCTTTGTTGACGTTAAGGCATTTGATTGATTCAAGGCTACAAATAACAAAAATAAATAGGTCACTGGCACATATTCCTTTTCATTTTTATTTCCTTAAAGCTTCTGTGTTAGTTTTGACATTATAGACTGTAATTTCCCTATCGATTCGTCTGCTTAACAATATATATTTTACATAGTGTTAGTTTTGGCATTAGTGTAAGTTGTAATTTCTCTTTCGCAAAACATGTCTGTGTCATAGTGAATCATAAAAACAATTCACTGCCAAAAGACTGTAATTCCCCGTACACACGGTCGGATTTTCAGACGGAAAATGTGTGATAGGACCTTGTTGTCTGAAATTCCGACCGTGTGTAGGCTCCATCACACATTTTCCATCGGATTTTCCGACACACAAAGTTTGAGGGCTTTCTATAAAATTTTCCGACAACAAAATCCGTTGTCGGAATTTCCGATCATCTGTACACAAATCCGACGCACAAAGTGACACGCATGCTCAGAATAAATAAAGAGATGAAAGCTATTGGCTACTGCCCCGTTTATAGTCCCGACGTACGTGTTTTATGTCACCGCGTTCAGAATGATCGGATTTTCCGACAACTTTATGTGACCGTGTGTATGCAAGGCAAGTTTGAGCCAACATCCGTCGGAAAAAATCCTAGGATTTTGTTGTCGGAATGTCCGATCAATGTCTGACCGTGTGTACGGGGCATAAGGGTTTGTTATAGCACTGTTCTTTAAATATGCAAATTGCTAGACTTCCACTAGGTGGCACCAAACAACCTGTTTATCTTCAATAATGCAATACCCCACACTGACACACAAACTGTTATTTTTTAAACCATACAAAATCCATAAAAAAAAGACAGCAATAACTGTCACCAGCATCACAAAACATTTATTCACAATCCAAACAAACAGTATAGCTTGTGACTGGTATAACACTAAAAGTAATTATGGAAAATTGAATGCAATGTATACATTTTTTCAATCAACTATTTGGGCATCTAAACATACCGTATGAAATGGCTTTCTACCTATATTTTAGCAGTGACATAATATAGCATGATGTTAAATTGGGAACCACATGACCCACCATTTATATTTCACCTCTTCATTTGCATTAAACAAATTACATTATTGAAAGTTATTACAACTAGAATCCATAATATTCCAGATACATAATTAGGTTTTGGAGTTATGGGACTTTCATTTATCCCAAAATCAACCCTGACAACCCTGCCCTTACTCATATACCTTCCCTTTCCTCCTTTCTTATTTTTTATCCCCCCTTTCCTTGTTTCATCTTTGCTCTTTTTATCTTCCTATTGTAATGACTGCTGGAACAGTCATTAACCATTGAGGGATATCTTGCAGATTAGCATTTTTAAAGAACAAATATTACCTGCATTTGGCTCACCAAGGGTTAGGCAATTCTTGTTCGCCATTTGGTGAACCTGAACTTAGAGGGGAACCCTAGTGAAGTCTGCGTGTGTGTGTAGGTGCGGGGTCGAATGTTGTTAAATTCTGGTCATTTTTAGGGCAAACTACTGTCAAAAAAGGCATGGGAAGCTGGGCACTACCATGAGGGTGAGGGTCTCTAGAGATGTAACCAAGGCGAAGGCAGAGATCATCTGGACTGGACGGCTTAATTAGGCAGGATTGACGAGCAGGATATCATCAACAGGTGAGTCACTCTGGAGAGATAGGAGCTGGCAATTAGCCGACAACTGAGCGGCCAGCTTTGAGAAGGAAGGGCTGAGCCCAGGCCTGACAGCACAAAAGGCTCGCCAGAACCGGGACAGAAACTGACCTGCCCCTGTCTGAGACAATCACCTTGGGCAGCCCATGTAAGCGAAAGATCTCCCTAGCAAAAATGGAAGCCATTTCCTTAGAAGTGGGCAACTTGTTAAGTGGAATACAATGAGACATTTTCGAGAACCGGTCAACCACCATAAGGGTAACTGTGTTGCCCTGTGTCACGTACCTGGTGGAGATCGAGCTGTAGAGAGGGCTTCTCTTGCACCTCCTGTCCAACGTCCCTAATAGAGATGACGGGGAGTGAAGGACACAGAGTGGCACGAGGGTCGGTTTAGCAGGTGACACGATCTGAGGCTTGACAGGAACCCGATGGCCGTAGATCACCGAACAGGTGCTGGAAACTGGAACGACGTGTTGCTGGATCAGTAGGCAGAAGCGTTGCTGGAACATAAGCCAGGGGGTCATCAACAGCCGAGCAGAGCAGGTACAGGAACGTGAGGCTGAAGCGGAGACAGGATACATGCCGGGTTCGGTACACAATCGAGCAGCAAGGTACAGGAGCAGGAGACAGGAGCAGAGTCAAACACAAGCCAAGGTCACAGGTAGGCAGGTGGAAGTCCAAAGAAAGGTACAGGAGTAGCCGGGTCAAACACAGGTAACTGGAATAGATTCAAGCACAGGTTAACAGGAACAAGCTAAAACACCAACAAGCACTCAGCAATGTGTGTGCGTCATTGCTTGGTTTAAATAGGCTGACTGGCGCCAATGCCTGCTCATGCTCACACATGCGCCAATACATGCTTCTCCCTGTGCATACCCTGGTATGTGTAAGAGAAGTCCGGTTGATAGATGCACGATGGCACACAGGCGCGGGCACAGTAGTGTGTACGCCAAGAATACAGTGTACTGGAGCATGCGCAGACGCGCACGGCTGCGAACAGGTGGGCGCGCGTGGCCGCGAACAGGCACGCGTACGTGCTCGCACTGGCGCCAGCCCGTCTATTTAAACGGAGCAATGACACACACACATTGCTGAGTGGTCTTTCAGCTTGTTCCTGCTTACCTGTGTTTGATCTGTTCCAGTGTTCCTGTGTTTGACCCGGCTTGTACCTGAACCTTTCCTTGGACTTCTGCCTGCCTTCCTGTGACCCCGGCTTGTGTTTGACCCTGTTCCTGCTTCATGTGCTGTACTGCGCTGCCCGACTGTGTACCGAATCCGGCCTGTATCCTGTCTTCGCTTCTGCCTCACGTTCCGGTACCTACTCTGCTCGGCTGTTGATGACCTCCTGGCTTATGTTCCGACCATGCTTCTGCCTGCTGATCCAGCAACACGGAGTTCCAGTTCTCAGTGCCTATCCGGTGATCTTCAGCCATCGGGTTCCTGCCAAGACCCGACCTGAGCCACCTGCTACATCGGCCCTCGTGCCACTCTGTGTCTTTCACTCCCTGTCATCTCTTTTAGGGGTGCTAGACAGGAGGTGCAAGAGAAGCCCTCTCTACAGCTCAGTCTCCACCAGGTACATGACAGTACCACTCAGCCAGATGTCGGAGACTGAGAGAGAGGCTTCACCTCTGGAATTGCTATGCCAGCAACTTGTCTCCCTCACACAGGCAGTCAGCACCCCGCAAAAGAGATTGCTGTGGGTGCCATCCTGTCACAGCGCCAGGGGACAAAGTCACTACTGCATCCCATTGCCTTCTTCTCTAGGAAACTTAGCCCCGCAGAGAGGAATTACGATGTGGGTGAGCGTGAATTATTATCCATAAAGACAGCCCTGGAAGAATGGCGTTATTTGCGAGAAGGAGCGGCCGCATCCACAAGGGACATTTTACCACCAGGTATCTGTTTTCAGGAACAAGAGGGATTATTCCTACACAATCAAAAGGTGTTCATACTGCGCCCCAAGATTTCTGTTATGACCATCCAGGACATTTCGGGGTAGCCATTGGAGAGTGGTGTCATTCCTGTGTGTACTAAGGACAGTTGGCCCACATCCCTAATAAGATAGACTAGATCACTCAGAAGAGTGTGTTTCCTCTAATGGAACTTTAAGTTGGGTCACTGACAAACTAGGTATGATTGGTAGAAATCAAAAAGAGAATAATTAATTTTATTTAAGACAAGATTAACCACTTCCCGCCCGGCCTATAGCGGATTGACGTCCGGGAAGTGGTTCCGTTATCCTGATTGGGCGTCATATGATGTCCAGCAGAATAAAATGCCGCCGCACGCCCGCGTGGGCCCGCATCGCGGCGATCGGTGGAGCGGTGTGTCAGCCTGACACACCGCTCCACCGATCTTGGTAAAGAGCCACCACCAGGGATCGCCACTAGGACCACCAGGGAAGGGGCAACATGTGGATGGCCAGGTATGTACCCCATGGCCATCCACATGTGCCCAATGTGCCCAATCTGTGCCAATTAGTGCCCACAAATGGGCACTGATTGGCACCATTATGTTTCAGTTATGCCCAGCAATGCCACCAATAAGTTTTATCAGTGCCACCAATCAGTGTCATCAGTGCTACCTGTCATTGCCCATCAGTGCCACCTGTCAGTGCCCATCTGTGCCCATCTGTGCCAATCAGTGCCCACCTATCAGTGCCCATCAGTGCCACCTATCAGTGCCACCCATAAGTACCCATCAGTGCCACCCATATGTAACAATCAATGCCACCTACGAGTGCCCATCAGTGCCGCCTATGAGTGCCCATCGGTGCCACCTATAAGTGCCCATCACTGCCGCATACCAGTGCCACCTAGCAGTGCCCATCAGTGCCGCCTATCAGTGCCCATCCTCAGTGCCCCTCAGTGCCACGTCATCAGTGCCACCTCATTGGTGCCACCTCATCGGTGCCTATCCGTGCCACCGTATCAGTGCCCGTCAGTGCAGCCATATCAGTGCCCGTCATTGAAGAAGAAAACGTACTTATTTACAAAAAATTTTAACAGAAACAAAGAAAAACTTGTTTTTTTTCAAAATTTTCGGCCTTTTTTTATTTGTTGCGCAAAAAATAAAACCCGCAGAGGTGATCAAATACCACCAAAAGAAGGCTCTATTTGTGGGAACAAAATGATAAAAAATTTGTTTGGGTACAGTGTAGCATGACCGCGCAATTGTCATTCAAATTGCGACAGCGCTGAAAGCTGAAAATTGGCCTGGGCGGGAAGGTGTCTAAGTGCCTGGTATTGAAGTGGTTAAAAATAGATAACTATGACAAATGCCAAAATAAACATCCAAAAGGATGCACATTAATGGATGCAGTGGTTACATAGGATACAATACAGTTAACCAAATCTATTGAAGATTGATAACAAACAATAGAAGAACCCAACGTTTCAAGGTCTATGAAGGTACAACCTCTTCTTCAATGGTTTAAGTCATGGCGAAATTTACGTTGTGACTGTATAACTACATTCTCGATCCCGGCTGTCTCTGCAGTCTTCTCTCGGCGCAGAGGGGGCGATGTGTGTCTTAATTGACATACTCGGCCTCTAGTTTTTTTCCAGCAGTCAGGTGGCCTGGTTTCCATGGATCAGACATGCCGGTGTCTTGCCGAGAAAGTTCCCTCGGCATATAAGGACCCCCCTGTACTGCGCAAGCGCTGCGCTTGCGCAGTACGAATGACCAGGAGCCGCCGAAAGTAGCCGAAGATGAAAATCTTCAATCAGCTGTACACGGCGCCTGCGCCCTAGGTCCAGGCTGAAGCCCCACCATCCAAGTGGACCTAGAGGGGGGGGGAGTGGCGAGCGAAGCGAGCCCGCGAGGGGCCCTCTTACAGGCGCCGTGTACAGCTGATTTCTTCTCTATTTCGCTTTGGCTATTTCCGCCGGCTCCTACTGCATAGGCGCTGCGCCTGCGCAGTAGAGGGGGGTCCTTATCCGCCGAGAGGAACTTTCTCGGCAGAACACCGGTCCTGCGTCGCAAGACTTTGACGCGGGGCGGCATCGCCTATGCGTGGCGCCTGCTCCGTCTAGTACGGAGCGGCGTGACGTAATCACGGCGATCGGTTGCCATTCCTGGACCCTTCTCCTTCTATCGGGTGACAGGCTGGGGGTGGCGCCGCACGCCGCTACACTTGGAGGGCAACTGTCCAATGGCATTGTTCCCTTTTCCGTTCCTCCCTCTAGGTAACTCGGCCTATCAGAGGGCTGATAAGTGGATGACACACAATTTAAAAGCAGGTGTCTTTCACTTAGGCTGTCTTGGCTACCCCGAAAGACTAGATCACTCAGAAGAGTGTGTTTCCTCCAAAGTGCTCACCTCCACTCAGCAGAGTGTTCACTTCTTAAGAACCGTATACAACCACTGAAGATGTGATAAAAGGAGACTGCCCAGCACTTGCAGTTTTATTATTTTTAAAGCTGTTGGCTCCTGCTCTCTCAGTGCTGCTTCCCTGAACTTCTGGTCTTCACAGGAAAGAGTTTACAAGTGCTGGGCGGTCTCCTTTCATCACATCTTTAGTGGTTGTATACGGTTCTTAAGAAGTGAACACTCTGCTGATACATACCCATCATCCTGGAGGTGAACACTTTGGAGCATTGCTTGGACATTTGTGAGGGGGATAACCTTTTCCATGACGGCTTAGGTTCGTCTGCTGTAAGAAGTACCCAAGGATTCCAGTGTTGGTGTCACTATGCCTTTTAAATAGGGCTTTCTGGTAAGCCTCCAATCTTCTCAGGGTGAAGGGCGGTGTATTGCCATGGAAGTCACATATACACATCTGCAGTGAAATCACTAATTCATCACTTCACATTGTTTAATAAATATATGGACACTAGGGTTTCTGAAAATCATATTTTTATTTCTATTTTACTTTTATTATAATTTCAAATCAATTTTGTGATTATTCATACTTATTCATTTTAATATTTGCATCTTCTGTAAATATCTATATTTAAGTTTGTCACGGTACATTTATCCAGCGCTGCACTTTTTTTCTGTATATATAGATCAATCCTGCAGCTGACGAACTGTCACTCCCTGAGAATTTCAAAATTCATCCGTGAGTGACATTTCCATGTCTCATTATTGAAGAATGCAAGGTTAGATCCTTTTCCTAAAAACAAGGAAAAGGGGGCGCCACTGAATATGTATCAAATAAAATTTATTATTAAAAATAACATCCACTCACATGTGAGACTGAAGAGTAGATCTCAGGTACATCTTGTGACACACAATGGAGGGAAGGACTACAAATGTCAGCAAGTCCAATAGCACTGGCATCACTCTGATGGGCTAAAGATGAGCTGCGCTGAGTCAGAAGTAGTTTATGGGCACACCACGAACAGGAGAGCTGAAGAGCCGTCTGGGGTAGTGTGGGTTCCAAGAGTGGAGGATGTGAGGGCGTCCAGCCTGCTGCTGTTAGTGTGAAGCGAAAGTCCCAGCAAGTCGTCCGGCATCCGTGATGGTATGGAAAGCACGGCCGTGTGATCGGAGCCAGAACGAGGCTAGGATCGCAAACACTGCGGCGCCGGGCTGTGACGTCACTCCTGTGCGACGCGTTTCCGAGATAGCTCGCTATCGATGGAGAGGATAGCGGCACTCCTTTGTCAAGCATAGGGCAATGGTGTGAAGTGGAGGTATTATATAGTCAATGAGGAGGAGGGGCCTTAGCAAGGAACATTCAGTACAAATTAAAAACATTAGCAAAAGAAAAATAAAAATAACAATAACGGACATCTAATGGACATATAATGAAAACATATGAGTAAAGCAGCATATGGGCCATAGAAAAAAATAATAATAATAATAACAGGTGGGGGATGCAGGATGAGAAGGCTGCCGACAATAAAACGAAAATACATGGAAGGATCTTTCCCATCTAAAGGGTAAATAAATAAGCATAAACAATATTAATTCATAAATGAGAAATAAATAAAAATGATAATAATAATAAGGAATGATAAATAATATGTAGATACTATAAACTCCGAACATGTAAAGACTGTGACAATATGAACTTAAAATAAAGCTGGATGATAATCATGATAATAATAATAAAATGATGAACTGAAATATTAGGTGGAAAATTAATAATTAATATGGATATGTCAGTATTATTGTGGTCAATAACTAAATAAAGATGGGTGGTGGTGGTAGTGGCTCAGGACTGGTAATAGTACCACACACATTGTCAACATGTATAAGCAGCACAATCTATGGAGCAAAAAGTGGGTATGTGATCTTCAAAAAATTAATTAGAATTTTTAATATATAGTATATAATATGTCCATAAAAAACGCTGACGTCTAGATAGAGCAGATATATAAAGGGTGTCCAGTCTATAGAGCACTTGTTATAAGATATGGAAAAAATGATAGAATTAATGTTATAAAATGAATTTATATTTAAAAAATATATGTACATAAAAATATATACATATATTTTATCATAAAACAGTGGAAATTTCTATACTCTCGTTAAGGCCACCCGGCGAAAGGACGTCGAGAGTATAGATCCAAAAGGTTTCCCTGGCGCAAAGCCTTTTGAAGCGTTCTGCTGCAGTAAAACATGTTGGAATTTGTTCAATAACCCACACACGGAGGCCAGTGGTGGATTTATTATGAAATTCTGCATAATGTCGCGGCACACTGTGCATGTCCTTCCCTCCCTCTATAAGTCGACGATGTTGTCCGAATCGCTGTCTCAAAGGGCAGATGGTTCGGCCCACGTAAATGAGACCGCAAGGGCAGGTGAGGGCATACACCACAAAATTGGAAGAACAGTTATAAAATTGGTCCAGCTGGTACATTTTATCCTTACAAGAAAAAGATTTCTGTCCATGTGTAATATAGGGACAGGTTTTACACAGCACCTTTTTGCATTGAAACATGCCAACTAGGGGTATGAGGGTGATAGAGTGGTTGGTGAACTGACTAGATGGCAAAGAAGGTAGTTTGCTGGGAGCGATTTTGTTCTTTAAGTTGGGGGCTTTCCGATATGTGACTCTAGGTTTGGTGGGAATGATAGTATTCAGAAGGGGATCCTGTAATAAAATATCCCAATGTTTTCTCATTATTTTTTCCATCTTCTTGTGTTGAAAATGGAAGGTGGTAATGAATCGCATGGAATGGTCAGTTTCACCTTTCTCTGGTCTCGGAGGTTTGCCCTTGGAGTAGTAGGTGCATGCTTCATCGACCAAATCGTTGGGATAGGATTTTTCTGCAAATTTTTTCTTGAGAGAAACACTGGATGCAACATAGTCGGTGTCAAGGGTGCAGTTCTGTCTGAGGCGACAGAACTGCCCTTTTGGTATATTTCTAATCCACTTGGGGTAATGGCAACTATGGAAGTGTAAATAAGAGTTGCCAGCCGTGGGCTTAGTATAATTTCGAGCTATAATATTCCCCTCTTTGTGACCCAATTCCAGGTCCAAAAAAACTAGAGTCATTGGGTCAAGAACATGAGTAAACGCAAGTCCATATGGATTACGATTACAATGTTCCACAAAGAGGGAAATAGAGTCAACAGGGCCATCCCAAATCACGATAATATCGTCGATGTATCGCCCAAAGAAAACGATATTAGCTGAATGCGGGTTATTGTACCAGATGTAATTCTTCTCCCAATAGCCCATAGCCAGGTTGGCATAGGAAGGGGCGAAGTTGGCTCCCATGGCGGTTCCCTGCAGCTGTAAGAAGAAATCGCCATTAAAGTCAAAATAATTGTGACAACCTGGCTATGGGCTATTGGGAGAAGAATTACATCTGGTACAATAACCCGCATTCAGCTAATATCGTTTTCTTTGGGCGATACATCGACGATATTATCGTGATTTGGGATGGCCCTGTTGACTCTATTTCCCTCTTTGTGGAACATTGTAATCGTAATCCATATGGACTTGCGTTTACTCATGTTCTTGACCCAATGACTCTAGTTTTTTTGGACCTGGAATTGGGTCACAAAGAGGGGAATATTATAGCTCGAAATTATACTAAGCCCACGGCTGGCAACTCTTATTTACACTTCCATAGTTGCCATTACCCCAAGTGGATTAGAAATATACCAAAAGGGCAGTTCTGTCGCCTCAGACAGAACTGCACCCTTGACACCGACTATGTTGCATCCAGTGTTTCTCTCAAGAAAAAATTTGCAGAAAAATCCTATCCCAACGATTTGGTCGATGAAGCATGCACCTACTACTCCAAGGGCAAACCTCCGAGACCAGAGAAAGGTGAAACTGACCATTCCATGCGATTCATTACCACCTTCCATTTTCAACACAAGAAGATGGAAAAAATAATGAGAAAACATTGGGATATTTTATTACAGGATCCCCTTCTGAATACTATCATTCCCACCAAACCTAGAGTCACATATCGGAAAGCCCCCAACTTAAAGAACAAAATCGCTCCCAGCAAACTACCTTCTTTGCCATCTAGTCAGTTCACCAACCACTCTATCACCCTCATACCCCTAGTTGGCATGTTTCAATGCAAAAAGGTGCTGTGTAAAACCTGTCCCTATATTACACATGGACAGAAATCTTTTTCTTGTAAGGATAAAATGTACCAGCTGGACCAATTTTATAACTGTTCTTCCAATTTTGTGGTGTATGCCCTCACCTGCCCTTGCGGTCTCATTTACGTGGGCCGAACCATCTGCCCTTTGAGACAGCGATTCGGACAACATCGTCGACTTATAGAGGGAGGGAAGGACATGCACAGTGTGCCGCGACATTATGCAGAATTTCATAATAAATCCACCACTGGCCTCCGTGTGTGGGTTATTGAACAAATTCCAACATGTTTTACTGCAGCAGAACGCTTCAAAAGGCTTTGCGCCAGGGAAACCTTTTGGATCTATACTCTCGACGTCCTTTCGCCGGGTGGCCTTAACGAGAGTATAGAAATTTCCACTGTTTTATGATAAAATATATGTATATATTTTTATGTACATATATTTTTTAAATATAAATTCATTTTATAACATTAATTCTATCATTTTTTCCATATCTTATAACAAGTGCTCTATAGACTGGACACCCTTTATATATCTGCTCTATCTAGACGTCAGCGTTTTTTATGGACATATTATATACTATATATTAAAAATTCTAATTAATTTTTTGAAGATCACATACCCACTTTTTGCTCCATAGATTGTGCTGCTTATACATGTTGACAATGTGTGTGGTACTATTACCAGTCCTGAGCCACTACCACCACCACCCATCTTTATTTAGTTATTGACCACAATAATACTGACATATCCATATTAATTATTAATTTTCCACCTAATATTTCAGTTCATCATTTTATTATTATTATCATGATTATCATCCAGCTTTATTTTAAGTTCATATTGTCACAGTCTTTACATGTTCGGAGTTTATAGTATCTACATATTATTTATCATTCCTTATTATTATTATCATTTTTATTTATTTCTCATTTATGAATTAATATTGTTTATGCTTATTTATTTACCCTTTAGATGGGAAAGATCCTTCCATGTATTTTCGTTTTATTGTCGGCAGCCTTCTCATCCTGCATCCCCCACCTGTTATTATTATTATTATTTTTTTCTATGGCCCATATGCTGCTTTACTCATATGTTTTCATTATATGTCCATTAGATGTCCGTTATTGTTATTTTTATTTTTCTTTTGCTAATGTTTTTAATTTGTACTGAATGTTCCTTGCTAAGGCCCCTCCTCCTCATTGACTATATAATACCTCCACTTCACACCATTGCCCTATGCTTGACAAAGGAGTGCCGCTATCCTCTCCATCGATAGCGAGCTATCTCGGAAACGCGTCGCACAGGAGTGACGTCACAGCCCGGCGCCGCAGTGTTTGCGATCCTAGCCTCGTTCTGGCTCCGATCACACGGCCGTGCTTTCCATACCATCACGGATGCCGGACGACTTGCTGGGACTTTCGCTTCACACTAACAGCAGCAGGCTGGACGCCCTCACATCCTCCACTCTTGGAACCCACACTACCCCAGACGGCTCTTCAGCTCTCCTGTTCGTGGTGTGCCCATAAACTACTTCTGACTCAGCGCAGCTCATCTTTAGCCCATCAGAGTGATGCCAGTGCTATTGGACTTGCTGACATTTGTAGTCCTTCCCTCCATTGTGTGTCACAAGATGTACCTGAGATCTACTCTTCAGTCTCACATGTGAGTGGATGTTATTTTTAATAATAAATTTTATTTGATACATATTCAGTGGCGCCCCCTTTTCCTTGTTTTTATCTTAGCACATTGGATCTGGCTTTGGTTCCTTTCGGTGGCTGCCTTGAATGACTCTTTTTATACCTACATATACAGTTTATATATATGTTTGTATGGACCCTGCCTTTGTGCGTATAGGCAACAGTATATAAGGTATATGGTATTGCGCCTTCTTCTACTTGTTTATTAGATCCTTTTCCTGGTCGTGAGTCGGGTCCACCTGCAACTACTTTATTCAACGGTAATGAGGAGTATGAGGTTGAAGCCATTATGGACTAGAAAGAGAAGACATGTAATCCAGTTTTTGATTAAATGGAAAGGCTATGGACCTGAAGACAACTCTTGGGAACCAGAGTCCAATTTACATGCCAAGAGGTTGATACAGGCTTTTTTCCAGGCTTACCCCGAAAAGAAACTACTGATGGGCATCCGGTGGTTGTCCATTGGGGGGGGCAATGTAAGAGAAGTCCGGTTGATAGACGCACGTTGGTGCACAGGCGTGGGCACAGTAGTGTGTGCGCCAAGAATACGGTGTACTGGCGCATGTGTGGACACGCATGGATGCGAACAGGTGGGCACGCACGGCCGCGAAAAGGCACATGGATGCACACACGTGCACGCACTGGCACCAGCCGGTCTATTTAAATGGAGCAATGACACACACAGTGTGAGTGGTCTTTCAGCTTGTTCCTGTTTACCTGTGTTTGATCTGTTCCAGTATTCCTGTGTTTGACCCGGCTTGTACCTGAACCTTGCCTTGGACTTCATCCTGCCTTCCTGTGACCCCGGCTTGTGTTGGACCCTGTTCCTGCTTCATGTTTCTGTACTGCGCTGCCCGACTGTGTACCGAACCTGGCCTGTATCCTATCTTCGCTTCTGCCTCACATTCCAGTACCTGCTCTGCTCGGCTGTTGATGACCTCCTGGCTTATGTTCCGACCACGCTTTCGCCTGCTGGTCCAGCAACATGGAGTTCCAGTTCTCGGTGCCTATCCGATGATCTGCAGCCATCGGGTTACTGCCAAGACCCGACCTGAGCCACCTGCTACATCGGCCCTCATGCCACTCTGTGTCTTTCACTCCCTGCCATCTCTACCAGGGGTTCTAGACAGGAGGTGCAAAGAAGCCCTCTCTACAGCTCAGTCTCCACCAGGTACGTGACAGTATGCCCGCACCTGCGCGCCAATGCGCGCTTGTTAACCAAGTTTCTCTTATACCTGGGAGTTGGGTAACTCCACAATGAAATCCATAGACAGGTGGGTCCAGGGCCTCTCTCCATTGGGTATGGGTTGTAGGAGGCCCACTGGAAGGCGTCATGGAGTCTTACTCTGAGCACACACGGAACAGGCAGCTACGAATGGCGGTTACATAAGCACGTAGACTAGGCCACCAGAATTGTTGGGAAATGGCCCAAAAGAGTTGATTCTTTCCAGGGTGGCCAGCATCCTTGGGAGAATGGTAAGTCTGGAGTGCGGCAGTACGGAGACTCTCTGGGACAAAGTAGCGGTCACAAGGTTTCTCAGGAGGAGCATGGACCCGAGCAGCAAGAATTTTGTCACCCAAAGGAGAAATGAGACTGGTGCGTACCATAGCCAGAATACGATCAGGAGGAATCACAGGAACCGGAACCGACTCCATCTTGGAAGTGGAGGAAAATTGTCTTGACAAAGCGTTAGCCCTTACATTCTTAGTGCCGGGTAAGAATAAGACAATGTAATTGAGACTAGACAAGAAAAGAGCCCATTGCACCCTTCTGGGAGAGAGGTGTTTAGCCTCAGACAAGAATGTGAGATTCTTATGGTCAGTAAGAATGAGAACAGTGGTACAGAACCCCTGATTTGCTACATGCCCAGAATTCTACCCTTTCTAATCTGTGCTGGAGATGCGGTCAGTCTGTTGGAACCCTCCTCCACATCTTTTGGGAATGTCACATTCTAGGCCCATACTGGAGCGAGATCCAAAGATTATTACAAACGCTCCTTTCTGCAATCATTCCATTGAATCCCATACACTTTCTTCTGGGTCTTCCTTTCCCGGATATCCCCAAATCATCACAGAAACTTGCATCATTCATATTATTAGCAGCAAAAAGAGCCATTCCCAGGCTCTGGCTCTCTACATCCACCCCCACTTTGCACCATACTCTCTCCATAGTAGCAGATATACGCAGGATGGAGCAAATGACTGCTAAGATTGAAGGTAACATCCTCCTATTCGACAGAATATGGAAGGCTTGGGATAATTCAATATTCTCTTCTGAACCTGTAGTTGTCACACCTTTTTGAAGTCTGCTACAAAATACCCTCTGACCATCCTTTACACCCGAATGTGCGGTTGACACAATTTATTTTATTTTATTCTTGACCTAAATCTAGATACGGTATAGACACTTTTTGTTGAGATGATCCATTGATGGAAGCCGCTGTCAATTGACTATACTGATATCACCACCATGATGTATTATATTATATTATTTTTATTTTGTCTATTGTTTTGATATATATATAACTTCTTCTTTGATGCTAACTTGACTTGATCTTTGTACCTTATGATACGATGTTTCATAATTGTTAAATCCTTTGAAAAATAAACAATTTAAAAAAAAAAAAAAAAAAAAGAATGAGAACAGACACAGTGGTACCTTCAAGGAGATGTCTCCATTCTTTCAGGGCTAAAATGATCGCTAACAGCTCTCTGTCACCAATCTTGTAATTGCATTCTGCAGGTGACAATTTCTTAAAAAAGTAGCCACAAGGATGCGTAGCGCTTTCAGAGATAGGACATTGAGACAGAAGGGCGCCATCTCCATCTAAGAAGCATCAACCTCAAGGATAAAAGAAAACGTAGGATCAGGATGTGCCAACACAGGAGCAGAAACAAAAGCAGCCTTGAGACTCTCAAAGGCCTTAATGGACTCCGGAGACCAACTCTGTGGGTAACCGTCCTTTCTGGTCATATCAGTCAGGGGCTTGATCAGAGAATTTACGAATAAACTTCTGATAATAGTTGTCAAAGCCAAGAAAACACTGGAGAGGACATAAACCCACAGGATGGGGCCACTGTAGGACTGCTGAAAGTTTCTCTGGGTCCATCGAAAAAACAGCAGTGGAAATGACATAACCCAGGAATTTAACTTGTTCATGATAGAATTCGCACTTCTCCAATTTACAGTAGAGATTGTTCTCTCTTAGTTTCTGAAGCACACGACAGACATCTGTGTGGTGGCTCTCCAGGGACTTGGAAAATATGAAGATATCGTTGAGATAAACCACCACACACAACTTCAACAAATCTCAGAGGACATCGTTAATAAATTCCTGGAAAACTGCCGGGGCGTTACAAAGGCCAAAAGGCATTACAAGGTACACATAATGGCCTGTTCTGGTATTAAACGCAGTTTTCCATTCATCGCCCTCCTTAATCCTCACAAGATTGTATGCCCCTCTCAAATCAAGCTTCGTGAAAACCGTTGCTCCCTTGAGGTGGTCAAATAACTCTGTAATCAACGGAATCGGATAGGCATTCTTAATCGTGAAACTATTGAGACCCCTATAATCAATACAAGGTCTCAGTTAACCACTCTTCTTCATAAAGAAGAAACAGCACCAGCAGGAGACGAGGATTTGCGAATGAAACCTCGAGAAAGTGCGTCTGCAACATACTCCTCCATGGCCTTATCCTCCAAGACCGACAAAGGGTAAACCTGGCCACGAGGGGGTATGGCACCAGGTTGAAGGTTAATTGCGCAATCATACGACCGGTGTGGAGTAGGGTGACCAGACATCCCCGGTTTCTGGGGACAGTCCCCGGATTGAGGACACTGTCCCCGGACCAAGTCTGTCCCCAGTTTTGTCCCCGAATTGGATTTGAACAGGGGCTTGGGTAAGTTCAAAGACAGCCCATGCAGAATAAAAAGAAAACATCTGAATTGCACCCCCCCTCCTCTGCCGCTCCTACTAGCTTATGGGGGTTTATTTTTTTTCCATTATCTGTGCCCCTTTCTGATGATCATGTGCTGGTCGGAGCGGAGGGACTATTTCTTCAGTTTCGGGCTCATGCCCATTCAGCTCCAGTCGCATGTTCTTCTGCCTTGGCTCGAGTCCCGGTCGGCCGCCTGCCTGCTTATCTCCTTGTCTTCCCTGGTGGAGTGATCTTCCTCTGCCCCCCACCCAGTAGTAGCCGGGGGCCAGAAGAGTAAAGCCCCATACATACTATCAGATTTTTGTCTTCAGATTTACCAAAACCTTGTAGTGCAAGGGCCTGCCTGATTGCATACAAATTGAAACTCCTAAGGTTTGACCTCATATTATATGGTTATGTCCCCGGATTTCATTTTAAAAATCTGGTCACCTTAGTGTGGAGGCAAGCTACCGGCTTGACCTTTGTCAAAGATGTCGCTAAAATCGCAGTACTCCTTAGGCAGGGAGGAGAGTGAAGAGTTGCACAGGACCTTGGCTACCTGCTGGAAGTATGTCTTACTGCATTGTGGCGACCAAGAGAGAACCTCAGCACAGAGCTAATCAAAAGAGGGGTTGTGCCTCTGTAACCAAGGATAACCAGCAGAAACTTAGGTGAGGAAATAACTTTGAATTGGATTATCTCATGGTGAAGAGCCCCTACGGCCATGGACAATGGAACAGTCTCATGAGTCACATGGGCAGGCGGTAGAGGTCTCCCATCAAGAGCCTCAATGGCAAGTGGAGTGTCACGCGGGTGCAGCAGAATCGAGTGCTTACAAAGGCAGCATCAATGAACAGGCCTGCAGCCACAGAGTCGATTAGAGCCTGTATCTCGACGGACGACTCAGCCCAAGAAAGGGTAACCAAAACCAGTGGCTTATCCTTCTGGATAACTGGGGACGAAACAACGCCACCTAAGGTCTGTCCGTGACAGAACCTCAAGGTTCGGGTGTTCCCTGGACGGGTAGGACAAGACTTCAAAAAGTGGCCTGCCTGGCCACAATAAAGGCACAATCTCTCCCTCCTCCTAAGGGTTCTCTCATCCGCAGAGAGACACGTGAAGCCTAAGTGCATGGGTTCATCTTCACTGACCGACTCGGTACCAGGAGGCATAGGAGGTGAGGGAGGCAAGGGTGGGACTGCAAAGCTCAGAGACAAATGTACAGGAGGCTTCGGCAAGCGCTTCTTAAAATAGAGTCTTTCTCTGAGTCTGGAGTCAACAAGGATGGCAAACGTGATCAACTTCTCCAGCTCAGTGGGTATATCCTTGATGGTATCCAAGAGACCATGAGAAAAAGCAACCACGAGGGGCTCATTGTTCCAAGCAACCTCTGCTGTCAGAGTACGGAATTCAATGACGTAATCGGCAACAGTTCTTGTACTCTGTTTGATGGACAAAAGGCACTTGGCAGCAGAAGCGGAGAATGTGGGAACGTCAAATACCCTTTTAAAAGAAGCCCCAAACTCAGAATAACTCAAGACAACAGGTTTTTGCGTCTCCCATAGAGGGTTTGACCAGGCCAAGGCTCTCTCAGAAAGCAAAGATATCACGAAACCTACTTTGCTTCTGTCCGTGGGAAATGCCTGGGGCGGCATCTCAAAGTATATCTTTTTTTTTTTTTTTTTAATCTTTTTTATTGTATTTTCTGGACAAACAACAAAGAAAAATAACAATAACAAAATCATACATAAACATCAACAACAGTGCTTAAGGCTCGGTTCACACTGGGGCGACTTGTGATCCGACTTGTACGCCCTCAAGTCGCCCCAAGTCGCCCCAGAAATAGATTCAATGGGAGTGAACGCTAGCGTCTTAATAGACACTACTGAAGTCGCTCCGACTTCAGAGCGTACTCCCTGTACTACTTTGATCCGACTTGGTAGGCGACCTGTACCATAGAAATCAATGGAAGTCGCCTCCAAGTCGGATCTCTCTGTAAAGTCAAGCGACTTTGCAGGGAAAACCCCTCCCTCCCCCCCTCCCTCCCAGAGAGCTGATTGCCCTGTGATTGGCCACAGGCGAAGTCGCCTGTCATGGAGGCGACTTCAAGTCGCCTTGTAATTTGCTGAAGTCGCGCTGAAGTCGCGCTGAAGCCGCGTTGAAGTCGCGGTACAAAGTCGCGCTGAAGTCGTGTTGCCCCAGTGTGAACCGACCCTAATGGTTGTCTGTATGCTTAATAAGTTTCAGATCATTCATGGCTTCATGTATGTTTACTCGTAACGCTGCTAGACAACTAGGATTACTGGTGTCTCTTTATTTTTAATTTTTTATTCCGCTTTTTTCTTTCTCCCTTCTTTGGGAGTCTGTTATAGCTTATTCGTGCATAATATCCTCCACTCTCCTCTTTAGGCATATACAAATATGTTTTTATTAATATGTTTATACGTATACCTCATTCATTATCCTCTTCTCTCGGCCTTCAAACTGTAGTTGGTTCATCAAGCCATGTACGCCAAATTTTATCATATTTCTGGGGGCATCCTCTATTTATATATGTGTCTTTGTATAATGGGAGGCTCTCATTTATGAGTCGTTTCCATTGGGCCAAGGAAGGTACCATAGATTTTTTCCAGTGCATAGCAATGTTTTTCCGGGCATAAAAGAGCAACAGCCCAATCAAGGTTCTTTTTGCCACTGTTGGCACTATTGTCTCCACCAGGCCCAGAAGGCACACCTCCATCTTCGCCGGCATCGTAACCGAGGCAACCAGATTAATCATATCTAGCACCTCAGTCCAATACCGCCGAATCTCAGGGCAGGTCCAAAAAATATGCGTAAAGTCTCCTGGGTAGGCATGGCACCTCCAGCATTCTGCAGAGTGTTAAGGTTTCATTTTATGAAGTCTATACGGTGTAAAGTATGCTCTATGCACTTATTTAAATTGCACTAGTCTGTCTCTTAGTGAAACCAGGGAGCTAAAGGGGAAATCCCACACATCATCGCAGTCATCGTTGTCCAGTGTTGGAATGTCCCTTTGCCAGCGGGACCACAGTTTGTCAATGGGTGGGAGAGACACAATTATCAAATGTTCATAAAGATGAGAGGTTGGTTTTTCGGTGCATCTAGTGCGGAGTGTCTTTTCCAACCCAGACTGGACAATCACGCAGGAGGACCTCTGGAATTGTGCGGTAAAAGCATGAGATAATTGCAGGTAACGGAATATATAATAATTTGGTATATTATACATTTGTGAAAGTTGGGACAAGGGGGTCAACTTGTTGTTTGAAATTATCTGTGATATTAGTTTGACACCGTATTTGGTCCATGCATATGGGTTAAGCATTTTATAGAAGTGGGGAATATTAGGATTTAGCCAAATTGGAGCGTTGGGTGAGACTTCATTATGTCCGTATTTTTCTATCGCCAGTCCTGCCCTCCATGCACGCAAGGTAGTATGCATGGAGGGGGTCAGGGGGTATGGGGCCCGAGGTCCCCTGTAGACCAGCAACTTAAACTTAAGTGCTTCCAATGACCCCATCACCGCCGCCTCCAGAGCTGTAGCTGAATTAGATTTGTCTGGATCCAGCCATCATGTTACTGTTACCAACTGTGCGGAAAGGTAATATTTATGGCAGTCTGGGAATGCCATACCCCCCTGCGTTGTTGGTCTCATCAAGGTACTCAGTTTATATCTTGGCGGGGAGGGACCCCAGAGGAAGGAGGAAAAGATCTGGTTGAGCTTTTTAAAGAAAAATCTGGGAATCCATTGCGGGGAGTGCCGAAAGAGGTAAGTGAGCTTTGGGATAACTTTCATTTTGAGAAGGTTAACTCGGCCCCATAGTGACAGTAGCAGCTTCCCCCATGCCTTAAGTTTGATCTTTATGTCTTGCACAACTGGATCTAGGTTAAGATGTATGAACTCTGTAGCTCTGAGGGAAACAACGACACCCAGATATTTGAAGGTGTCCACCCACTGGAGGGAGATATCCGGAGGGGAACCCGTTCTTGTGGCCTGGTCTATTGGAAATAGTAAGGATTTGGACCAATTCACCTTTAACCCAGTAACCCCAGCAAAGGTGTTCAGCATTGTCAGTGCACCCTGTGGTGATGGACCTGCGTCGCTGAGAAAAAGCAGCATGTCATCAGCATACAGGGCCACCCTCTCCTCCAGCAGACCGATGCGCAGACCCTTGATGTGTGGGGTAGTGCGCAGCGCCTCCACCACTGGTTCTTTGGCAAGGGCAAATAGTGCCGGAGAGAGAGGGCAGCCCTGCCTTGTTCCCCTGGAGAGGCTGAAGGGATCTGATAGTTTATCTGCCAAGCGCACCGAGGAGGTAGGGCATTTGTATATCACTTGAAGCCATTTAATAAAAAGCAAAGGGAACCCCATCCTACGCAATGTCTCCCATAAGAAGGGCCACTCAACTGTGTCAAAAGCCTTTTCAATATTTAATGAGGCAATCGTTCGAGATCCCTCATTGATGTGGTGGGCATGGATATTTGTGAAGAGTCTACGGAGGTTGACGTCTGTGGCTCTGCGGGGCATGAAACCTGTCTAGTCTGGGTCTATTACAGAAGGAAACATGGGATACAACCTAATAGCAAGAAGTTTTGTCAGAATTTTGAAATCACTATTTAGTAGTGCAATGGGTCTGTATGACGCGCAGGAGGTAGGATCTTTCTGAGGTTTATATATTAGGGTCAGGTGGGCGTGATACATAGAGTCAGGTAATTTCCCCTCCGCAAGGCATTTCGTATAGAGTGATGCTAATTGCGGTGCCAGGATCTCCCCATGTGTTTTGTAAAAATCTATTGGTAGCCCATCCGGGCCCGGTGCCTTTCCTGAGGGGAAGGATTGGATAGCGTTTAGTACCTCCAGAGTAGTAAAGGGTTGCACCAATGCCTCTCGTTCCGCGCCTGACAGCCAGCTGAGAGCCAAAGGATCTAACAGATCTCGTAGCTCCTCGGGCCGAAAGCCGGACGGCAGACCAGAGGCATATAAGGTTTTATAAAAGTTATTAAATGCTTTTAGTATGTCTGAGGGGGTTGTTACCGTCTCACCATCTGGGGTGATTATCGTAGAGATGAGTGCAAGTGGTTGGTCATGTTGGGCCATCATGGCTAGAAGTCGGCCATTTCTGTCACCCTGTTCAAAGAATCGTTGCTTACTTTTAAAGGTTCCTAACTTAGTGATTTCTGCCAGGTGTAAGTTTAGTTTCCTCTGGGCAGCTGCCAGAAGATCAAAGTTGTCTGTGGTAGGATCTGAATTGTATGTATTCGTATGGTCCAATACCAACTGCTGTAAGGACTGAGTCTCTAGTGTCTGTTTCTTCCTGATAGCTGCGATGGAGGAAATATATTGCCCTCTAGTGTAAGCCTTGAAGGCATCCCAGGCGATATCTGGAAGGGAGGACCCCATGTTTCGCTCCCAGTACTTGCTCAGCAGCCCTGGTATTTCATCTGAGAGATCAGCATGGGAGATCCATTCCGCACCCAGCCTCCACAGAGCCACGTCGTGGAAGGCAGGGGTACAAAAAGACACCTTCAGGGGGCTATGATCGGGCAACCCACTAGGTAAGTATTCCGCCTCTAGCACATCTGCCAGAAGTGGCGGATTGGCGAATGCCAAATCTATCCGCGAGGCAGTCTTGTGGGAGGCTGAGAAGCAGGAGTATGATTGGGTAGAGGGGTGTTTCCATCTCAATATCTCGTCTAAGCCTATAGCCTGAGCCCAGATGGGAAGTTCTGCACAGTGATTTTTTGGGGGAGTGGGTCTGTCAAACTCGGGTGACATGATGGCATTAAAATCCCCTATGATCAAAATTTTCCCAGGATAAAAGGGGGTGATCCTTTCCAAAACGGTGTATAGAATTTTTGGGGAGAAAGGCGGCGGGACATACATATTTACCACAATGTATTTTTGGGACCACAAGGTAAATATTACCAAAACAAACCTACCCTGAGGGTCTATGCATATCTCTTCTATTACACATGGGAAGTTCTTGTGTATCAGAACTGACACTCCCCTTGCGTAAGTAGAATATCTGGCGTGAAGTGCCCTCTGAATCCACGGCTTTTTTAATGTTAAGATTTTGCTTCCCATAAGATGTGTCTCCTGGAGAAGTATAAGTTGGGGAGAATTGGATTTTAGGTATTGGAATAAGAGGGCTCTTTTAAATTTGGAATTTAGGCCTCTAGCATTCCACGAAAGAACAGTAAAGGAGCTTGCCTTTTGATCAGCCATTAAGTCTAAATCTCAGCTGGAGGACCTGGGAGTGGGGAGAGCGGTTCGAGAGACCAACCATGAGCAGCACAATATCAATCATGACATACAATTGATTGTAAGCACTGAAATATAATACAACCATTAACCACTTCAGCCCCGGAAGGATTTACCCCCTTCCTAACCAGAGCACTTTTTACAATTTGGCACTGCGTCGCTTTAACTGCTAATGGCGCGGTCATGCAATGCTGTACCCAAACGAAATTTGCGTCCTTTTCTTCCCACAAATAGAGCTTTCTTTTGATGGTATTTGATCACCTCTGCGGTTTTTATTTTTTGCGCTATAAACAGAAAAAGACCAAAAATTTGGAAAAAAAATGATATTTTCTACATTTTTGTTATTAAAAAAATCCAATAAACTCAATTTTAGTCATACATTTAGGCCAAAATGTATTCGGCCACATGTCTTTGGTAAAAAAATTGTCAATAAGCGTATATTTATTGGTTTGCGCAAAAGTTATAGCGTCTACAAACTAGGGTACATTTTCTGGAATTTACACAGCTTTTAGTTTATGACTGCCTATGTCATTTCTTGAGGTGCTAAAATAGCAGGGCAGTACAAAGCCCCCCCAAATGACCCTATTTTGGAAAGTAGACACCCCAAGGAAATTGCTGAGAGGCATGTTGAGCCCATTGAATATTATTTTTTTTTGTCCCAAGTGATTGATTAATGACAAAAAAAAAAAAAAAAATTACAAAAAGTTGTCACTAAATGATATATTGCTCACACAGGCCATAGGCATATGTGGAATTGCACCCCAAAATACATTCAGCTGCTTCTCCTGAGTACGGGGATACCACATGTGTGGGACTTTTTGGGAGCCTAGCCGCGTACGGGGCCCCGAAAACCAATCACTGCCTTCAGGATTTCTAAGGGCGTAAATTTTTGATTTCACTCCTCACTACCTATCACAGTTTTGAAGGCCATAAAATGCCCATATGGCACAAACCCCCCCCCCAAATGACCCCATTTTGGAAAGTAGACACCCCAAGCTATTTGCTGAGAGGCATGTTGAGTCCATGGAATATTTTATATTTTGACACAAGTTGTGGGAAAGTGACAATTTTTTTTTTTTTTTTGCACAAAGTTGTCACTAAATGATATATTGCTCACACAGGCCATGGACATATGTTGAATTGCACCCCAAAATACATTTAGCTGCTTCTCCTGAGTATGGGGATACCACATGTGTGGGACTTTTTGGGAGCCTAGCCGCGTATGGGGCCCCGAAAACCAATCACCCCCTTCAGGATTTCTAAATTTTTGATTTCACTCTTCACTGCCTATCACAGTTTCGGAGGCCATGGAATGCCCCCCCCCCAATGACCCCATTTTGGAAAGTAGACACCCCAGAGGCATGGTGAGTATTTTGCAGCTCTCATTTGTTTTTGAAAATGAAGAAAGACAAGAAAAAACATTTTTTTTCTTTTTTCAATTTACAAAAAGTGAGGTCTGCAAAATACTCACTATACCTCTCAGCAAATAGTTTGGGGTGTCTACTTTCCAAAATGGGGTCATTTGGGGGGGGGGGATTTGTGCCACCTGGGCATTCCATGGCCTCCGAAACTGTGATAGGCAGTGAAGAGTGAAATCAAAAATTTACGCCCTTAGAAATCCTGAAGGCGGTGCTTGGTTTTCGGGGTCCCGTACGCGGCTAGGCTCCCAAAAAGTCTCACACATGTGGTATCCCTGTACTCAGGAGAAGCAACAGAATGTATTTAGGGGTGTAATTTCACATATGCCCATGGCATGTGTGAGCAATATATCATTTAGTCACAACTTTGTGCAAAAAAAAAAAAATTGTCTTTTTCCCACAACTTGTGTCACAATATAAAATATTCCATGGACTCGACATGCCTCTCAGCAAATAGCTTGGGGTGTCTACTTTCCAAAATGGGGTCATTTGGGGGGGGTTTTGAACTGTCCTGGCATTTTATGCACAACATTTAGAAGCTTATGTCACACATCACCCACTCTTCTAACCACTTGAAGACAAAGCCCTTTCTGACACTTTTTGTTTACATGAAAAAATTATTTTTTTTTGCAAGAAAATTACTTTGAACCCCCAAACATTATATATTTTTTTAAAGCAAATGCCCTACAGATTAAAATGGTGGGTGTTTCATATTTTTTTTTCACACAGTATTTGCGCAGCGATTTTTCAAACGCATTTTTTTGGGGAAAAAACCCACTTTTTTAAATGTTAATGCACTAAAACACACTATATTGCCCAAATGTTTGATGAAATAAAAAAGATGATCTTAGGCCGAGTACATGGATACCAAACATGACATGCTTTAAAATTGCGCACAAACGTGCAGTGGCGACAAACTAAATACATTTTTAAAAGCCTTTAAAAGCCTTTACAGGTTACCACTTTAGATTTACAGAGGAGGTCTACTGCTAAAATTACTGCCCTCGATCTGACGTTCGTGGTGACACCTCACATGCATGGTGCAATTGCTGTTTACATTTGACGCCAGACCGACGCTTGCGTTCGCCTTTGCGCGAGAGCAGGGGGGGACAGGGGGGATTTTTTTTTTCTTTATTATTTTTTTTTTTATCTTATTTTTAAACTGTTCCTTTCATTTTTTTTTTTTTTTAATCATTTTTATTATCTCAGGGAATGTAAATATCCCCTATGATAGCAATAGGTAGTGACAGGTACTCTTTTTTGAAAAAATTGGGGTCTATTAGACCCTAGATCTCTCCTCTGCCCTCAAAGCATCTGACCACACCAAGATCGGTGTGATAAAATGCTTTTTCAATTTCCCAATGGCGCTGTTTACATCCGGCGAAATCTAAGTCATGAAATGCTCGTAGCGTCCGGTTTCTTAGGCCATAGAGATGTTTGGAGGCACTCTGGTCTCTGATCAGCTCTATGGTCAGCTGGCTGAATCACCGGCTACATTCTCAGGTTCCCTGTTGAGACAGGAGAGCCAGAGAAAAACACGGAAGACGGTGGGGGGGGGGCATTCCCTCCCACTGCTTGTAAAAGCAGTCTAGAGGCTAATTAGCCGCTATGATTGCTTTTACATGAAAGCCGACCGCTGGCTGAAAAGAATTATACCAAGATGATACCTAAACCTGCAGGCATCATTCTGGTATAACCACTCAAAGTCGTGAATGGCGTACCTGAAGACAAAAAAATGGTTAACAATAAAACACAGTAAACGGTAAAGTATAAAAAATTGCATACCTGAAAAGCAAAAATGATAAAACATAATAACAATAAAACATTGCAGAATAGAATACAGTAAAAAAGAGCAGAACAATAGAGAGAGAATAGAAAGAGAGAGAGAGAGAACAATAAAACGACAACTATTTTTTTTTATTTTATATATATATATATTTTTTTTTTACACTTTTTTTTGTAACTAACTTTTATAAGTCTAACCGGTTCCAGGTTCGGGTCTCTCAAAATGCGATGGCATCTTGGGAGACCCTGTGAAAGTGTGTCCTAGTCTGTGCAATGCTGTACCCTACGCTAATACTCAACTAGTGAATGGTAGCGTTCAAAACATTCACCAATGCAAAGACCAGGATTGTCAGGACAGGAAGGACAATAATAGCGGGTGTCACGCCTATATCCGCGCTTGCTGCAGACACAATATCTTTTTTGGGGGGGTTCGTTGGGTAGGGGTACTCGGGAGGACATAAAGAAAATGCCTCTCATGCAGCCAACTGCATTTGGTTGGGGATGTGAATGGGGGCAGTACGGGCGCTGCAGAAGTGGTGGGTTCCCAATTATTAGGATTGGCGAATGCAGGAAGGGCATTATGGGCACGACGGGCCTGTGTTTGTCTTCTTGGTGGCAGCGGGACACTACTTGTGCTTGCCACCTCACCAGCTTGAACTGCACTTATGGGACTCGCCACGTCACCAAGTGTTACTGCAGTGCTGGTTTGACTACGACCGGGGTGTACTAGGCCGCTGGTGCTTGCCAGTTCACCAAAACGCTACCAAAAAAAAACTGTTAACGATCGCAGGGATCAGGCCTGACTCTGCGAACGCTGCAGTTATGCGTTTAGTGTTTTGTAAGTGTCAGTGATCGATCGATACTGCACTTGGGTGGGCTGGGCTGGGCGGAGGGGCAAAACGCAGGTGCTAGCAGGTATCTGGGCTGATCCCACTAACACTGCGTTTTTGGGAACCCTAAACTGCTGGGGACGCTAGTATAGATCTGATCGGATCAGATATTGATCCATTCAGATACTATACCACTAAGGGAGGCGTATGCTGTTTGCGTGGGTATTAGCGGTACTGGCACTAACCTGACGCTGCCTGGGGCTGGTGCTTGCCAGTTCACCAAAACGATACCAAAAAAACTGTTAGCGATCGCAGGGATCAGGCCTGACTCTGCGAACGCTGCAGTTATGTGCTTAGTGTTTTGTAAGTGACAGTGATCGATCGATACTGCACTTGGGTGGGCTGGGCCGGGCGGAGGGGCAAAACGCAGATGCTAGCAGGTATCTGGGCTGATCCCGCTAACACTGCGTTTTTGGGAACCGTAAACTGCTGGGGATGCTAGTATAAATCTGATCGGATCAGATATTGATCCGTTCAGATACTATACCACTAAGGGAGGTGTACGGTGCGTGCGTGGGTGTTAGTGGTACTGGCGCTAACCTGATGCTGCCTGGGGCTGGTGCTTGCCAGTTCACCAAAATGCTACCAAAAAAACGGTTAGCGATCGCAGGGATCAGGCCTGACTTTGCGAACACTGCAGTTATGCGTTTAGTGTTTTGTAAGTGACAGTGATTGATCGATACTGCACTTGGGTGGGCTGGGCTGGGCCGGGTGAAGGGGCAAAACGCAGGTGCTAGCAGGTATCTGGGCTGATCCCGCTAACACTGCATTTTTGGGAACCCTAAACTGCTGGGGACGCTAGTATAGATCTGATCGGATCAGATATTGATCCGTTCAGATACTATACCACTAAGGGAGGCGTATGCTGCGTGCGTGGGTGTTAGCGGTACTGGCGCTAATCTGACGCTGCCTGCGGCGACGCATATCACCGCCAGGCGATCAGGGGGCTAAACCTTTATTCGGTAATAAACGGCGGGGGCCCTGACACTATAAAAAATAAACGAACTAATCAGCATCACCCGTAACAGTTATACGGTGATCAGTGGTGAAAGGGTTAACTAGGGGGCAATCAAGGGGTTAAAACATTTATTAGGTAGTATATGGGGGTCCCTGTCGCTATAAAATGCTGACAGCGAACCTAAATATTTACCTCCCTAACTAGCGTCACCAGTGACACTAATACAGCGATCAGAAAAATGATCGCTTAGCGACACTGGCGACGGGGAGTGATCAAGGGGTTAAAACTTTATTAGGGGGGTTAGGGGGGTACCCTAGACCTAAAGGGGGCTAACAGTAACTGTCCTACCACACTAGCTGTCACAAACTGACACCATGCAGTAATCAGAAAAAAAAAACTGCTTGGTGTCAGTGTGACGGGGGGGAGGGGTGATTAGGGGGTGATCAGGGGGGGATCGGGGGGTAAAGGGGGGTGTTTTGTGTGCCTGGCATGTTCTACTGTGTGTGTGTGTGTTGTGCACTCACATTACAGTCCTCGGCGCCGGAACGGAAAATACCGAGCCGAGGAGAGATGACATCATTTCCTTTGCTGCTGTTTAGCATACAGCAGCAGAGGAATGATCTGATTGGCCGGCGGCGATCGCGAGGGGGGGGGCCACGAATGGATGGTCTCCCCCTCACCTCTGATCGCCGCTGGACAAAAGCGGACCACCTCGGGCACCGGGGGGGGGGTCCGATCGGACCCCCCACCCGCGGGAGGCAGATCACGTTCATGTACGTGATTCTGCCTGCCCGTGCCACCTTGCCGACGTACATCGGCGTGAGGCGGTCCTTAAGTGGTTAAAATACATCTAAATTGTTGATGTTGACAAGAATATTGAGTAATGACTCGTACGTTATCTGGTTTTTTAATTTGTTTGTTCGAGAATATCAGTGAATTTCTATTTTGTTCATTCGCTCTATTAAAAGCTTTTTTGAGGCAGGTATGGCTATATCCTCTAGTTTTTAACCTATTGTATAAGTCCCTGGCAGCAATTTTGAAATCGGAGTCCCGGCTGCAGTTACGCTTGAGTCTTAAATACTGACTGTAAGGAATGCTTTTGATCAAGGAAGTGGGATGCGAGCTTTGGGCGTGAAGGATAGTGTTGCCTGCTGTAGGCTTTCTATAAAGAGATGAATCAAGTTTCCCATCTGCATTAATGGAGATAACCAAGTCAAGGAAGTCAATACTACTCTGACTGCAATTCATGGTAAATTTAAGGTTAAAATTGTTGATTGAAACAATTCTTAAAAATTCGTTCAGTTCAGTTTGGGTTCCGGACCAAAAATTAAGGACATCATCTATGAAACGATACCAAGCCAGAATTTTGTCATGGAGATGATTAAGGTCGTCCCTAGTAAGGACCTCTTTCTCCCACCCCCCCAGGTACAGGTTCGCGTAAGAGGGGGCACATTTAGTCCCCATTGCGACCCCCTGTACCTAGAGGAAGTGGGAGGAATTTAAGACAAACACATTGTGTTTCAAAATATAGTCCAATAAGTCCAAAATAAACGCATTGTATTTAGCAAAAGATGGGCCCCTCTCATTTAAATGTTGTTGTATTACTTCAAGTCCTGCATCGTGTGGAATGGCATTATACAAGCTTTCAACATCTAGTGCTACTAACCAGGTGTTGGGGGGAAGGGACAGATCCTCAATTGTTCTCAAGAGATCAATGGTGTCATTAATATATGATGAGAGTGCTGTTACATGAGGTTGTAAATAACTGTCAACCAGAGAACTGGCATTTTCAGTAAGGCTTGAACATCCGGATATTATTGGGCGTCCTGGGGGTTCAATCAATGATTTGTGCACCTTCGGTAGTGCGTAGAATGTTGGGATCCTTGCATCTTTCACATTTAAGAAATTTAGGGTGTTTTGGTCTATGACTCCTTGACGGTAGGCTCGAAAAATAATTGTGCGATATTGAACGTCAAAGTTATTAATGACAGTTTTCGAGATGGGACAATACCAGTTTCGGTTTTGTAGAATATTCAAGCACATATTTGTGTATTGGGGAATGTTCATAATAACTAAGTTCCCCCCCTTTGTCAGAGGGCTTAATTATTATGTCAGGATTAGTTTGCAAGGACTTGACTGCATCACTTTGTTCTAAAGTTAAATTGGAAGTCTTAGTAGTAGAAGTTTTAAGTTTCTCAATTTCTTTGGTTGTTTGTTGTATAAATGCCCAGATGTTTGGGTTAGTGTTTAAAAGGGGAAAGAGTCTGGATTTGGGTTTAAAGGACTGGGGGAAAGACACACCAGCGACCGACAACGCGGGTGGATGGATAAGAGCTGCGTCATCGTCGGTGGTGTGTCCCTCCTCCCAGAGATCCATCAGATCCTCAAGAGCTTGGTGATCTTCAATACTTTCTTGAATATTTGAATCACAGTCCATAGGACTTATCTCCGATGTGGGTTTATCAAAGATTTTTCTATATAAAAGTCTGCGCGCGAATAAGTGCAGGTCTTTAATAAGTGAAAATTTATCACATTGAAAGTCCGGGCAGAAGGAGAGGCCTAATTGTAGGACTTGTGTCTCAGTATTGGTTAAATTATAGGAAGACGAATTGATTATTGACAGATGGGCATTTTTTTCCTCATTGTCTTTGACTGTAGGTGTAGCACTCAGCAAGTGT
Organism: Lithobates septentrionalis; assembly: GCA_037952835.1. NCBI lineage: Eukaryota > Metazoa > Chordata > Amphibia > Anura > Ranidae > Lithobates > Lithobates septentrionalis. Next base: position 1,075,980 of record JBBDGP010001440.1, on the reverse strand, counting down.
CTAGATTCTAGTCTTTCCCTAAAAAAAGGGGGGCTAGTTTGATATCCGTTGGTGCTGGAGTGCCAGAGGGGGAAATGATGGCTTCATTTGTGTTTGTTTTTTTTAATAGGATTGGGGTGTAAGGGAGAAGCCGTATTTGACGTGGTTGGTGCTATGGGAACCATGGAAAGTGAAGCCGAAGCTTGTGGTCCACGGATTGTGGAATGTGATGGTTGGGGGTAAGGAAGTTGATCGTGCAGAAATTTGTTTGGTGTTTGCCGGTTGTGACCGGCGTGCTGACGAGTTGCCGAGATGATGTGTCAGTGACTCAGTAGAGGCAGCGTCCGAGTTGCCTTTACGCCTTTTAGGTAATCTATCCCCTGATAGATCGCGATAAATAGTGGACTGGTTGGATGAAAGGGATGAGGAAGACGAAGATAAATTAGTATCATTGTCATTTTTGTTTTTGGTGTTGGGTTCAAAATTATAATTGGAGGGTCTGTTTCTAGTGTTGATGTTCTGGGTCCATTTGTATGCAAAGCCATTTGTGTGTGCACTCAAATCCCTTAAAAAATTGTTTTCTTTGGTACGGATAATGTTTAAAGTGTATCTTTGTATGTGCGTTTTAAGGTCTTGTTCCTTTTTTTGAAATCGAGTGCTTGTGGAAATGAGTGTATAATCCTCATACCACCGAGAGGTGGAATCATCTAAGGATTTTAATTCAACATCATACTGTGTGCATAGTATGGACATCATACCCTGTGAACATGCCTGTAGGTTATTTTCCCAGCTGGTTTTTAGGGATTCCTCAATTTTTTTCAAATTAGGGAAAATTTGTACTCTAAGTCTCCAGGGGGCTATGTTATTGTCCATAAATTTTTGAAAATACTTTCTGTGCCAGAATGTTCTTACTTTGCGTTCAAGAAGCCGTTGAAGTCTAAGAAAGTCTAAAGGGCCATACACACGATCGGACTTTTTGACAACAAACATGCAAATCAGCTGTTTTGGAGCAACATCCGACCGTGTGTACGCTCCATCGGACAAACTTTTTCAGTTTCCATCTGACTTTTGTTGGCTGTGCGAACGGACAAACTTTCCGGCAACAAAAGTCCGATGGAGCAAAGTCCGATCGTGTGTACACAAAGCCATCGGACTTTTGTACAAACTACAGTACGCAGTGGCGAGAATGTTTCCCGGCGGCAGGGTACTGTACATCTCGCGCTAGTTGCAATAGGAAAAACACATTTTCCTACTGCGGCGGGCGCGAGAGGGAATTCCCCTCTGGGGAATACCAAGCCCTTCGGTCTGGTATGGATTTTAAGTGGAACCCCCTACGCCGAAAAAACGGCGTGGGGGTCCCCCCAAAATCCATACCAGACCCTTATCCGAGCACGCAGCCTCGCCGGTCAGGAAAGGGAGTGGGGATGAGCGAGCGCCCCCCTCCTGAGCCGCACCAGGCCGCATGCCCTCAACATGGGGGGTGGGTGCTTTGGGGGAAGGGGGCGCCCTGCAGGCCCCCCACCCCAAAGCACCTTGTCCCCATGTTGATGAGGACAAGGGCCTCTTCCCGACAACCCTGGCCGTTGGTTGTCGGGGTCTGCGGGCGGGGCGCTTTTCAGAATCCGGGAGCCCCCTTTAATAAGGGGGCCCCCTGATCCCGGCCCCCCACCCTATGTGAATGAATATGGGGTACATCGTACCCCTACCCATTCACCTAGGAAAAAAAGTGTCAATAAAAAACACAGTACACAGGTTTTTAAAGTAATTTATTAGGCAGCTCCGGGGTCTTCTTCCGACTTCGGGGGTCCTCTTCCGACTTCAGGGGTCTCTCCGGCGTCTTCTCCCGGTGTCCGCATCTTCTGCCGGCTCCACCGCTATCTTCTGGCGCTCTTTTGCCAGCGGTGGTCCGGACTTCTGGATCATCTTCTTCCCTCTTCTCTTCCAGAGATGTTGACACAACGCTCTCTCCAGCCGGAATGGTCTCTGTGCGCTCCGCAACGGACTTATATAGGCGGTGACCCCGCCCCCCTATGACATCACAGTCCCGGGGCATGACATGACCACGCCCCCTTATGACCTCACAGTCCCAGCATGCCCCGGGACTGTGATGTCATGGGGGGGGGGTCACCGCCTATATAAGTCCGTTGCGGAGCGCACAGAGACCATTCCGGCTGGAGAGAGCGTTGTGTCAACATCTCTGGAAGAGAAGAGGGAAGAAGATGATCCAGAAGTCCGGACCACCGCTGGCAAAAGAGCGCCAGAAGATAGCGGTGGGGCCGGCAGAAGATGCGGACACCAGGAGAAGATGCCGGAGAGACCCCCGAAGTCGGAAGAAGACCCCGGAGCTGCCTAATAAATTACTTTAAAAACCTGTGCACTGTGTTTTTTATTGACACTTTTTTCCCTAGGTGAATGGGTAGGGGTACGATGTACCCCATACTCACTCACATAGGGTGGTGGGCCGGGATCAGGGGGCCCCCTTATTAAAGGGGAAAAAAGAGAGAGAGGAGCGCCACTAAGTAAAATCATTTATTCACCAATATAAAAACAAAGTATCAACTTACATTTAGGAGCGGTATATAGAACAGACAGATGTGATTCCTGATAGAAGAGGGGGAAGGGAACAGTCAGTGATCCCCCGGGGATGCCTCCAAACACGACGCAGTCTGGCGGGGAGGCCAGGACGGTACACAGCCTGTCTCTGAAGGGGGAACGGAACGGCAGCCCAGGAAGCCGCTGGCAATGTTGTCAATGGGGAGAAAAAACACAACGCGTTTCTGAGCATGCGCAGGGTCTGTACGGCACATGTGCGCTCCTTTATCAAGTGTCTTGATAAAAGAGCGCGCATGTGCCGTACAGACCCTGCGCATGCTCAGAAACGTGTTGTGTTTTTTCTCCCCATTGACAACATTGCCAGCGGCTTCCTGGGCTGCCGTTCCGTTCCCCCTGCAGAGACAGGCTGTGTACCGTCCTGGCCTCCCCGCCAGACTGCGTCGTGTTTGGAGGCATCCCCGGGGAATCACTGACTGTTCCCTTCCCCCTCTTCTATCAGGAATCACATCTGTCTGTTCTATATACCGCTCCTAAATGTAAGTTGATACTTTGTTTTTATATTGGTGAATAAATGATTTTACTTAGTGGCGCTCCTCTCTCTCTTTTTTACCTGCATGGATCTGACTTTGACTTCTCTCAACAAGAAGAGCTGCCTTTCGTGAATCTGGCCACACAAATTCCCACAAGAAAAGAAAAGTTTTATTCCGGTGTTTTGTTTTACCTATGACTTATCCTCCAGGGATCCTCTCCTGCTTTATAGGCTGTTTCCTGGCTCCTGTCCAAGACTTCCAACACCGTCCTGATTACACCGTGATTGATCCAGCTTTTAGACTTTATAATTTCATTAACTTTTATAGTCATTTGCCTTATAGCCTCTGAGCGCCAGTTTATTTGTTTTAGTTTTTCCTTATTAAAGGGGGCTCCCGGATTCCGATAAGCGCCCCGCCCGCAGACCCCGACAACCAACGGCCAGGGTTGTCGGGAAGAGGCCCTTGTCCTCATCAACATGGGGAAAAGGTGCTTTGGGGTGGGGGGCCCGCAGGGCGCCCCCTTCCCCCAAAGCACCCACCCCCCATGTTGAGGGCATGCGGCCTGGTACGGCTCGGGGGGGGCGCTCGCTCGTCCCCACCCCCTTTCCTGACCGGCCGGGCTGCGTGCTCGGATAAGGGTCTGGTATGGACTTGGGGGGGGACCCCCACGCTGTTTTTTCGGTGTAGGGGGTTCCTCTTAATATTCATACCAGACCTAAGGGCCTGGTATGCCCCTGGAGGGGAACTCATGCCGGTTTTTTATTTAAAATTTGTCGTGGAGTTCCCCCTCAAGATTCATACCAAACACAGTGCCTGGCATTGGCGGGGAACCAAGTCGGATCTCCGCACCAGGGTCAACCTGGCTCGCAAGGTGTCAATCTCGCCAAAAAAAAAGTGGCGAGATTGACACAATATTAGACAACAATACACAAGTTGACCAAAGGGTGGTGGTAAAGAGCTGAAAAACCACGTAATATGGTGAAAGTTGGCTGGAAAATTCCTGTCGTCTGTATGCAAGACAAACTTTTGGGCAATGCCCTTTGTACAAAAATCCAAGGGAAAGTTTGTACAAAGTCCTATCATGTGTATGGGGCTTTAGAAAGGCACTGTTTTCCATATCTGGATAAAGGCCCTGGCCAGGTAATTGGCCGCAAGCGTACTCAGCTTGCCTTATGGTAAGCGCACACTCTATGTGGTGTTGCACTTTGTTTGCGGTGGAGAATTTGTCACTATTATTTCCACGTATTCACTTGGCTTATGGATTTTGTGTTATGGACAGTTCTGCCATTGATGAACAGTTTTATCACTGATGAACATTATCCTATATTCACTTGTGTTACCATTTATGCAATTATGTTATTAACCATTCAATAATCACTGTTTGGTTTTGGGTTGAGTGGCAATACTACTTTTAGTCTGATTTACACTTAGTTAATATTTGGTTACCCATTCACGTCTTTTTAGTGCTGCTACATTTTTTTCCATTTATTCTGTGTGTGTATCTCACTTTTAGTGGCTGCTTTTAGTTGATTTTTATAGTTTTTTATGTGTCACTAGCACGGTATACATTTTTTCTATTAATTTGTGCTGCTATGTTTATTTGGCTCCGTCCCCTTTTTAAGTAGCCCAATCATTGGCTGGTGTTTGATAGCTGCTCAGTCCCGCCCATCCCCAACATCACCGCTGAGTTTTGACAGTAGATCTTCTCCCTGCAACAATTACATTACCTGACAGTTTTACACACTAATGCCCCGTACACACGGTCGGATTTTCCGATGGAAAATGTCCGATCAGAGCGTGTTGTCGGACATTCCGACCGTGTGTGGGCTCCATCGGACTTTTTCCATCGGATTTTCCGACACACAAAGTTTGAGAGCAGGCTATAAAATTTTCCGACAACAAAATCCGATTGCGTCAATTCCGACCGTGTGTGGCCAGTTCCGACGCACAAAGTGCCACGCATGCTCAGAAGAAATTCCGAGACGGAAAAGCTCGGTCTGGTAAAATTAGCGTTCGGAATGAATAGAGCACTTTCGTCTGGCTGCAATGTTTGAAATAGTTTAATACAGCACACTCTCTTCTTCTTTATAATGTGAGAAGAATGAAGTAATTTTGCTGCTCATACTCACACAGACTTCTCACAAACTTCTTTCTTTATTATTTATTGTGATTCCCTCAATCTATTTAGATATGTCACATCTGACCAAATTTTTTTTGTTGGTTTTTAAATATTTCGATTTTTTTTTTGGTCAAGGCATTTTTTTTTTTTTTTGTGTTTTTTTAGTTTTTCCAAGGCTGATGTTTTTTTTTTTTTTTTTTGTGTTTTACTTCATAATATTTTTGTGTGTGTTTTGTGTGTCAAGTTACCACAACACCATTATTATCTTGTATTATTTAATCTCAAGGAGGTTGCTTGGTGTTGGTGTCTCTTGTTAATTTCACATTGTATTTTTGAAATGTACCTGCCTCCTCACAAACAAACTGTCCTTTTTGAAGGAAAACACACATAGGCGAGTATAATTGAAACAAAAATTCCTTTATTAAGGGCTCAGAACCAAACAAAAAGGGAGGCAACACTGGAGAAACAGCTGAAATTGGCGAAGCCTTTGGCCCCCAGGGCAGACATCAATTGTTTTCAAGCAAAATTGGTGGCTTGAGGAGTCCTTATCTAAGGTAGTGCAGTCTGGTCCAGAAGTCCCAGAGATTGTGAAAGCAGCAGATGACATACATGTCCCCAGGCTGTGGTCATACAAAAGACTGCATCTTTTGTCAGACCAGACTGAACCCAGGGCCATCACTCTCTGGTCTTCCTTCCACGCTTCCTTCCACACTGTGGCTGTGGTGGTGGAGTTGTGGCAGGAGGAGGAGGAGGAGGATGGTCCAACTCAATCACGTCGGTATTGGGTGTGATTTCGCCACTCACCCCCTTAGGACTTTATAAAGAAGTTTCTCACACATGAGGCATTGACCCTCCTGCATGCCCTTCAGTTTGGTGGCAGCCATGCAGGCAGAGGCCTCTTCAGGAGTGGGTAAGGCTCTGAGGGACGCAGAAGCCTCCTGAATGAGCCTGAGCGCTGAATCCTGCATGTGAGTCCCCTTCCTCGGTCTGTTGTATGGAAGGCGGAGGGGAGGAACCTGCGATTCTGTCAGGCTGCGACTGGTCCCAGGCTTCTCCTGGCTGCCACTTAGCCCCGCCTCCTCCTGGCTGCCACTAACCCCCGCCTCCTCCTGGCTGCCACATTCCAAAGCCTCCTCCTGGCTGCCACATTCCAAAGCCTCATCCTGGCTGAGGTCTTCCTGTGTATGAAAAAGGGACATAGTTTTAGTTTTTTCTTCATCAATCACACTCAATTTTCACCTCATGATTGTTGCAAATTGAATGTTAACAAATATAACAGACTATCCTTCTGAGCTTAGCATTTTTCATTCTTGTCCCAAATATTTTTGGCCACTACTGTCTATTGATATGTAAAACACTTTCTTAAATCAGCAATTAGTGATCAATAATAACATCTAGTAAACATCATTTATTTATTGTCTCCAGAAATCTGTAGAACAATGCTATACCTGACTCCATCTGGGCTCCTCCACTTCTTCCTGGCTGGAAGTCCCAGGTTGGACATCAGAAGCCTCATTTGGGGTGGAAGGAAGAGTGGAAGGAAGGGTTGAGAGGGATTCCCTGACTCCAGTCTGGTCTGACAGAAATCGCAGTCTCTCATAGTACCACAGCGTGGGGACATAAATGTCATCTGCTGCAGCTCCGGATCTCTGGGAATCCGTGACCTTCTTGTGCTCCCTAAGATAAGTGCCACCAATTTTGGTTTTTAAATAGGGGATGGTTGCCGTGGGGACCACCGGCTTCACCAACTCCAGCAGTTTCTCCAGCGCTGCCTGCCTCTTTTGTTTATGATTGTAATGTGGATGTTTCACCTGCCACAGACAGGGCAGCTCCCTGTACTTGTCTATGAACAGGGGGAGGAAGTTGTGGTCATTGAAGCCATCCATTTTCTCTGCAAGACACAACACGAGACAAACCCTAATGTCAGGCAAAACTCTCCTAATCTTGTTACAATATAGGCCTCAATCTAGAAGCAGTATAGGCCCAAGTTTAGATCTTACCTTCGTTCTCACGATCGGCACCTCCGATACTCCTTCCTCCGCTCACAGATTGTACGTACTACGCACGCGTGTTACGCTTTATACACACTGCGCATGCGTGTAACTCCGCCCGCCCCTGACATTCTTTCTAGTCTATTCCCCGCCCCTTTTTGTTCGGCGCAGTGGGGGAAGAGCACATGGCGGAGACACAGCAGGTGCGTGCTAATTATAGCAACGAGGAGGAGGGGGAGGAAAGCCCGGAGCCTGAAACGTCTAAATCCAGAAGGAGAAGATTTAAGGCATCAAATATGTCCTTTGGGGAGATGCTGGAGATGGTTGACATCCTGAAGAAGGCCGACTATGATGGGAAGTATGGACCTTACCCCAACCCCAATGTCAGAAAGGCCAAGATCATGGCGAAAGTGGTCAAGAGCCTGCACCGGAATTTTGGGGTACGACGATCGAAAGATCAGCTCAGGAAGCGGTGGTCGGACCTCAAATTAAGAGAGCATGAGCAGTACAGAAAGATCCAGAGAGTGCTGCAAAAAAGTAAGTAGTTGTGCTGTGTTCCTATTCTTTATGTTTATTACGTTTGTGCTGCTCCATGTGCTTTTATTAACTGTTATCCAGTTTCAAAAGGCAACTTTCATGTTCATGGGCACATTATTCGTTCGTATCAAACTTAGTTTGTTTGGCCATATGCATTTGCCAGCATTTTTTAGGGCCTACTTGTGTGAAAAGAATTGGGTTGTGTAGATGGGTTTGTTACTAGAATGAAATGCCAACTACATTCTGTAGTGCTGGAGCACTAGTGTGGGACACCAGAACACCCTTTTTATTAGGGGGGCCACACAGGTGCTCCAGTGTATACTATAGGGCAGGGCTTGACAAATTTGCTTGGAATCTAGGAGCCAGCTAAAAAAGTTAGGAGCCAGGTTTTTTTTTTTTTTTTTAAACGACCGACAGCTTTATTTTCAATATAAAAATGAACCAATCTTAAATTTACACAGAGACGACTAGAACTAATGTGACTGCTTTTATTTCCTGCCATGCAGGGACACAAGACCACCATATTCCCGCTAAGGATCCAATCAGGTCCGCCTGAAAAACTGACAGGTGAACCTGATCAGACAGACCGTGTGAAAGGGGCCAAGCAGGGAGATGACAAATAATAAATTCATTTTAAATTAACCACTTCCTTCCCGCAGGACGACTATATACGTCCTGTCTTTGAAGAGAAATACCGTTGTTATGGTAGCAGCTAGCTACCATAACCCCGGTATCTTCTTTAAGAGCCGGCGGTTGTCTTTCAGATAAAAGTTGTCTCTGCAGCAGATTAGCAGCGAGATCACTTTTATCGGTGGCAGGAGAAGGCCCCCCCTACCGCCGCGCTCCAGTGCCCTTCACCGCTTACCGTGGCCGTCGGTAACGGCGGAGGCGATCCGGATCTGTCCCTGGCCTGACATGGAGACGAGTGAGAGGAAGATGGCCCCCCCGCCCCGCCCATCTCCAAGTCATTGCAGGGCGGAAGCGACGTCAAATCGTCACTTCCACCCATAGCTCTTGAAGGGACATTTTTTTTTTTTTTCAAATGACAGTTTTTTTTTTTAATGCATTTTAGTGTAAATATGAGATCTGAGGTCTTTTTGAGGACCTGTCATGTTTTTTTTCTATTACAAGGGATTTTTACATTCCTTCTAATAGGAATAAAAGTGACTTTTTTTTTTTTTTTTTTTTTTTTTTTTAAAGAACAGTGAAAAAATAAAAGTTAAAATAAATAAGAAAAAAAAAAAAAAATTTAAATGTGCCCCATCCCTTGTAATAGAAATAAAAGTGACACAATTTTTATTTTTTTTTAAAAACAGTGTAAAAATAAAAAATAAAAAGTAAAATATATAAGAAAAAATAATAATTTTTTTAAATGCGCCCCGTCCCGCCGAGCTCGCTTGCAGAAGCGAACGCATATGTGAGTAGCACCCGCGTATGAAAGTGGTGTTCAAAGCACACGTGAGGTATCGCCACGATCGTTAAAGCGAGAGCAATAATTCTAGTCCTAGACCTCCTCTGTAACTCAAAACATGCAACCTGTAGAATTTTTTAAACGACGCCTATGGAGATTTTAAAGGGTAAAAGTTTGTCGCCATTCCACGAGCGGATGAAATTTTGAAGCGTGACATGTTGGGAATCAATTTACTCGGCGTAACATCATCTTTCAAAATATAAAAAAAATTGGGCTAACTTTACTGTTTTCTTATTTTTTTAATTAAAAAAAGTATTTTTTCCCAAAAAAGTGTGCTTGTAAGTCCGCTGCGCAAATACGGTGTGACAGAAAGTATTGCAATGACCGCCATTTTATTCTCTAGGGTGTTAGAATAAAAAATATATATAATGTTTGGGGGTTCTAAGTAAAGGGAAGGAGATGAACGGGCAGTGAAAACAGGTAGGGAAAGCTGCTCCATTAGCATTGGTGGATGTCTTGTCATACCAACGGCCACCACCAGAGGGCGCCCGATTGCAGAAGGAACCAGGAACCATAGGACTGCAGTAGGCCGCAAAGCCGGGGCCTCAATTAACGGCGCGGCCCAGCGCGATCGCGGCGGGAGGGGGGGGGGTTCGAACGGACACAGGATACCCCAGCTGTGCCGCCCCAGGCACCAGGTCGCTAATTCTAGTCGCAAATGCGACCTGGCGCCTGGGGTTTGTCGAGCCCTGCTATAGGGGTGTCTCCATCTGTGAAGCTTGTACAAGACAGGTAAGTATTCAAGCTTGACAAAGGACAAGAAAAATGCCACATCTTGGAACTCTGCCAAAACAGACAATTGTACCCCACTTCCAAACAATGTTTCATATTCCTATTTCTGCCATCAAATATCTGTGTGCTAAGTATACCTTTTTTTTTTGACATGGGGAGAAAAGACTCGGAGGACACCCCTCATCCGAGGAGACCACAGACCCCCCACCTCTGGAAGAAGGGGAAATCCACCGAAGACCAGCAGAGCAGGAGGAGGAAGAAGTGGTGGAACTAGTCACCACAACAGGTGAGTGTCTGCGACCACAGGCTCAGGTAAGAGATGGATGCCGGCATATTTATAATACATGTTTTTTTTTTTGTTTCTCTCTTTTTAGGTGATTGTGATGTTGTGGATCCAAAACCTTTCACCTCGGAAAGTGCACAGATCCTGATTGGGGAGATCATGGGGTGTAATAGGGACTTGGAAAACACCCAGAAAAACATCAATGATGTTCTTCAAAAAAATAAGAACATCATTGATGTTTTGGGGAGAGTTTAAAACCCCTCTAAATCCCTTTGTTTTATGGTGTGCTACAATTTTTTTAACATTTTTTGTCAAATTTGAGAAAAGCCAAATTTTGAAGAGGCACACAGTGTGTCAACATGTGCTATCTGCCATCACGGGAGATCAATGGACGCGTTTTGGGGGTGCAACCCCTTCCTCAATAATGAAGTAGCTGTGAGGAAGGGGTTGCTCCCCCAAAACACGTCCCTTGATCCCCCATGATGGCAGCTAGCACATGTTGACATTAGGCTATTTGTGTGCATCTTCAAAATTTGGCTTTTCCAGGGGTGACTTCACCCCATCTGAATGCAATATCAAACACAGTTTCTAAATGCTCATGTCTGATATTGCCTTCAAGTTCTACGAAATGTGAACTTTGTAAATTCAAGATTTATGTCTTTCATGTTGGTTTTAAACATGCCTGTTTTATCATAAATGGACATTTCTACTTTTTCGAATGTGACCCCAAAAATTGTTATACAACAAACATGTTGGTTTGTTTTAAAAACCTTTTCTAAATGCACATGTGATTGTGCAGGTATTAAAAAGATTGTCAATCAAGAATGTGTGGATTATTGTCTCAACGCTACAACACTTTTGGGGTGCTCTAATTGCTGCTTTCTGTGACAATGGGTGTTATTTCCTAAGGGCAAATCCACTTTGCACTACAAGTGCAGTTTCAAGTGCACTTGCAGTGCAAAGTGTCTTTGCCTTTAGTAAATAACACCCAACAGTGCTTTGTAAGGTTACACAATCACGCCATTTTCAGGACTCACCACATTTCTGTCAGGGTCAGCTAAAACAAACACAAGCAGTAAATGTCACCAACGATTTGCTTATTTTGTTTTTTTATTATTTGAAAAAGGTTTTACACATTGTCTGGCATATTGATAGCCCCCCTACCCGCAAAGAATTCAAGGTATCTTAGCAGGACATCACGGGCACTCAGGGGGTGCAAGCCAGGAAGGCCACTTTCAAGCGCCGTCAGGGTTGGTTCATTTTGAATTCCGGACTCAGGCCCAACTGAGCCAGCATAGTTGGCAGAATGTTGCTGTAAAAAGTTGTGTAGAACGCAGCACGCCAGGATAATATGATTCAGTTTGTACTCCGCCATGTGTATGGGTGTAAGAAATAGGCGGAACTGGCTGGCCATGATTCCAAACGTGTTCTCCACCACTCTTCTGGCTTTGGCCAGCCGGTAATTTCAAAACCCTCTGGTCCGGGGTGAGGGTCCTCATCGGGAATGGCCGCATAAGATGATCCCCCAGCGCAAAAGCTTCATCCGCAACGAAGACGAATGGGAGTCCTTCCACATTGTCTTCTGGAGGTGGCAAGTCCAAGCTGCCATTCTGGAGACACCTGTAGAACTCCGTCTGGGCGATGACTCCACCATCGGACATCCGGCCATTCGTCCCCACGTCTACATACAGAAATTCATATGTAGCCGACACCACCGCCAACATCACAATATTATTGAACCCCTTATAATTATAATAGTACGACCCCGAGTTGGGTGGTGGGATGATGTGGACATGTTTCCCATCAATTGCCCCTCCGCAGTTAGGAAAGTCCCACCGCTGGGCAAAGTGGGAGGGAGGAAACTGTGGAGGAAAACAAAAAAAAAATAGTCTTTTTGCACATAAACATGGAAAGCAGATTAGACACAAACATTCTTGGCCAACATCAAGATAACATTTATTTATGGGAATTTTTAAAGACCAAAGTATAAGGTACACCTATCATATCCCCCCCCCTCATGGGCCATTTCTAACATTATGGGGGGGGGGCTCTTGGAAAGGTAACCATCTCCACTTCATTGAGAGATGAATGCCTAAATAATGTGTATTACTTGGAACAGCCCCTCCTTGGTTACACTATTGACAGCCCACTGGACAGGTAAGAAGTGTCATAATACAAAGATATAAATACACATTGTACACATTTGAGCACATTTGGACATTCTGCTATTACCTATCAAGATAATAATAGGATACCCAAACTTGAAACAGTACCATTTGAAAGTATACAGGCAGGCCCTTGCACTACATGCTTTGGGGAATTCATCTATATATCTGAGCACAAAAGAGGTGGGTATAGTGTGTATGGGTTTGGCAAGGTCAGCAGATAGATGATTGAGGATAGATAGAGAATTGGTATCAGCTGACTTAGCAGTTGGGGGGAGGGAGGGTTCAAAATAATTTGGGGACCCCCCAAAAAAAGCCTCTGGCACTCTGCCTGAATTTAAAGCCCAAATCACATTTCAACACATTTTAGGGGTGTTTGGGGTAAAGCACTACTATGGAGCTGACAAAATACATTGTTAAGTGACTACATGAGGTGAATATAGGGGCAGGAGACCATGCTGGGGAGGTAAGTGAAGGCAAATATGTATGAAGGAGCGAAATAAGAATTACATAAAAATCCAGCATGCATGGGGACATTCACAGCATATTCTAATCATGGTAATTAGGGAATGAGGAAAGAAATAAAATATATTATCAAACATTATATACAATAAAATGTGATATTAAAGGATAAAAATCTTACCTTAATATACTCCTTCTGCAGGACCTGAATGATGGCAGAACAGGTCTCTGGGATAATGATCCCCAGAGCCTGGGGGGAGATGCCTGTCGAGAACTTGAGGTCCTGCAGGCTTCTCCCCGTCGCCAAGTACCGCAGGGTGGCGACGAGCCTCTGCTCCAGAGTGATGGCTTGCCTCATGCAGGTATCCTGCCTGCTGATATTGGGGGTCAGCAAAGCCAATAAACGGTGAAATACAGGGTCCGTCATCTGGAGAAAGTTCCCCAAATCATCAGGATTATTCTCACGGATCTCACGGAGCAAAGGCATATGAGAGAACTGGTCACGCTGAAGCAACCAATTCTTGGTCCATGAACTCCTCCCTACCCTGTTCATGGACTGGAATTGTGTCAAGGTCAGGACCCCAACACCAAGCCCCCGCACAGCACGAACTCTACGAGGAGTACGTATATGCAACATGGCTAGAAAACGGTCGGCTGCTCAGAACGAAGTAACAGAACGCACTGAAGAACAGCAAGGCCTTTGAAGAGCGACGTGAAAAACAGTAACGAACAAACAAGAACACAATGACAAGTCAATGGTACTCGCTGCACGCACTGAAGAGCAGATACAAACCCACAAGCACAAACTGAACAGCAGACAACGATCTGAAAACCACGAGTCTGAAAAAGCGCGAATCGTCTCTCACCAAACTTTTACTAACATGAGATTAGCAAAAGGAGCCCAAAGGGTGCCGCGCTTGGTTCTGAACTGGCCTTTTCTAGTCTCTTCGTACGTGGTGTAAGTCACCGCGTTCTTGGCGATCGGAAATTCCGACAACTTTGTGCGACCGTGTGTACGCAAAACCAGTTTGAGCCAACATCCCTCGGAAAAAATCCATGGATTTTGTTGTCGGAATGTCCGATCAATGTCCGATCGTGTGTACGGGCATTAGCGGCTTTTGCAACCCTATCTGCCCAATGTGGAACTCCCCCTCTCCCCTGTCAGTGCCAATCAGTGCTGCCTATCAGTGCCAATCAGGGCTGCCAATTAGTGCCTATCAGTGCTGCCAATCAGTGCAGATCAGTGCAACCTATCAGTGTCAATCAGAGCCCATCAGTGCTGTCTATCAGTGCCACCTATCAGTGCCAGTCAGCGCTGCCTATCAGTGCCCATCAGTGCTGCCTATCAGTGCCCATCAGTGCTGCCTATCAGTGCCAATCAGTGCCCATCAATGCTGCCAATCAGTGCTTCCTATTAGTGCTGCTCAATGCTGCCAATCAGTGCCAATCATTGCTGCCTATCAGTGCCCATCAGTGCTGCCTATCAGTGCTCCCTATCAGTGCTGCCTATTAGTGCCAATCAATGCTGGCAATCAGTGCCAATCAGTGCTGCCAATCAGTGCCACCTATCAGTGCAAATCAGTGCTGCCTATCAGTGCCAATCAGTGCCCATCAGTGCTGCCTATCAGTGCCAATCAGTGTTGCCAATCAGTGATTCCTATCAGTGCCACTCAATGCATCAAATCAGTGCCAATCAATGCTGCCAATCAGTGCCAATCAGTGCGGCCAATCAGTGTCACCTATCAGTGCGGCCTATCAGTGCCCATAAGTGCTACCAATTAGTGCCCATAAGTGCTGCCAATCAGTGCTGCCTATTAGTGTCAATCAATTCTGCCAATCAGTGCCAATCATTGCTGCCTATCAGTGCTCCCAATCAGTGCTGCCTATCAGTGCAAATCAGTGATGCCAATCAGTGCCCATCAGTGCTGTCAATCAGTGCCCATCAGTGGTGCCAATCAGTGCCTATCAGTGGTGCCAATCAGTGCGGCCTATCAGTGCGGCCTATCAGTGCTGCCTATCAGTGCCCATCAGTGGACTGGGGGCAGTGTTGGAGAGATGAACTTAGCAACCAGGCACAGTGTCCATGGGGGGGCGGCCTGGTGGGGCACAACTGAAATACATCGTAGTCCGTAATAGGTAATCACCACACTACTATTTGCAATAAACTACTGAAGGTAAAATAAAAAGTTTCAGTAAAAGGCCTGCTGCTAAGAATTTTTATGTGTTCCCATACCACAAAAAAAAAAAAGTGCAGCACTAATTTACTAATCAATAGCTTAACAATCATGGTGGAACGCTCTAATGTATGGAAATCTCAATAAACTTCAATATTACCACAATACTGGTCTATGTTATATGCAATGTCACATATAAAACACATCAAACTGAGAACAAGACATAACAAATGAAACTTAGCAGGGATGGTGAAAACCCCTCCTATAGATATTTATCAGACAGATTACCTTCAAGTTCAATAATTCCAGTGATATTTGATGTCACATGTAATACACATCAAAATGAGAATAAGACAAACATTTTAAAAATTAGCAGAAATGGTGGAAACCACTCTACAGATAACTGCTATACAAATTTTCTTCAAATGCAACAACTTTTTCGTTGGGAGGTTCACACCATTATAGCATTTTTTTTTTTTTTTAGATTGTTATACTTAATTTTATATGTTTTAGTTACTATTATAATGTGAATTATTGCACTTCAAGTTAATTTTCAACCACCCCTGCTAAGTCCATGTCTTTATGGACCTTGCTTTGTGCACTGGTGCGCAGTCATGTTGGAACAGGAAGAGGACATCCCCAAACTGTTCCCACAAAGAAGGGAGCATGAAATTGTCCAAAATGTCTTGGTATGCCACTTAAAAACAACCCCACCCTATAATCGCTCCTCCACCAAATGATTTGGACCAGCACACAAAGCGAGGTCCATAAAGACATGGATGAGCGAGTTTGAGGTGGAGGAACTTGACTTGCCGGCACAGAGTCCTGACCTCAACCCGATAGAACACCTGTGGGATGAATGAGAGTGGAGACTGTGAGCCTGGCCTTCTCAACACCAGTGCCTGACCTCACAAATGCGCTTCTGGAAGAATGGTCAAACATTCCCATAGACACACTCCTAAACCTTGTGGATGGCCTTCCCCGAAGAGTAGAAGCTGTTATAGCTGTAAAGGGTGGGCCAACTAAATATTGAACTAACACTGGGATGCCATTAAAGTGTTTGTTAACCCACAGGGTACAATTTACATTATCCTCTTGGTTGATAAATCTGATGTCCCCTGTGACTGCGCTTTATAAAAAATGCAGCTATATACCTTGTTTACAGAGTGCAGATCTGCGATCACGTGACCCGCCATCTTTCTCCTCTCTCGCATGAGAGCTGCAGCGGGCGGGGCCGAGGATCCCCTCGCTGACGTCATTCGGGAGGGGAGGAGGAAAGAGGTGGCCCTGTCTGCTGCAGCTGTCATGCGACAGAGGAGAAAGATGGCGGGTCACATGATTGCCGATCTGCGCTCTGTAAACAAGATTTATAGCTGCATATTTCATGAAGCACAGTCACAGGGGACCTCAGATTCATCAACCAAGAGGCTAATGTAAATTGTACCCCAATTTGAGCAGCAGAAGGGGTGGGCACAGACATAGAGCTCACAGACAGGGAGGGGAGGGGGAGTAGGACAGAGGAGACAGAGAGCAGGGCTGAAGATGACAGAGACAGGTAAACTGACCACGGTGTCAGTGGTCAGCAGCCATGATCAACTGTGGTCAGTTTACAGGGGGGGAGGGCAGAAACTGGCAGGATCAGCCAGGTTTTGTAGGTGTTACAGGGGGGGCAAATGACACCGCACAAGCACTGTGCTGTATTACATGCTTTAACCACTTCAGTCCCCAGAAGGCTTTACCCCCTTAATGACCAGGCCATTTTTTGCGATACGCCACTGCATCCCTTTAACTGACAATTGCGTGGTCGTGTGACGTTGTAGACAAACAAAATTGATATCCTTTTTTCCCCACAAATAGAACTTTCTTTTGGTGCTATTTGATCACCTCTGTGTTTATTTTTTGCGCTATAAACAAAGAAGACAATTTTGAAAAAAAAAAAAAAACAATATTATTTTACTTTTTGCTATGATAAATATCCCAAAAAAAAAAATTCTTCATCAGTTTAGGCCAATATGTATTCTTCTACATATTTTTGGTAAAAAAAATTACAATAAGCGTTTATTGATTGGTTTGCGCAAAAGTTATAGCGTCTACAAAATAGGGGATATATTTATGGCATTTTTATTATTATTATTTTTTTTTTTACTAGTGATTGGCGGTGATCAGCGAACTTTAGCGGGACTTTGACATTGCAGCGTACAGATCGGACACTTTTTTGGGACCAGTAACATTTACACAGTGATCAATGCTACAAAAATGCACTGATTACTGTATAAATGTCACTGGCAGAGAAGGGGTTAACACTAGGGGGCGATCAAGGGGTTAAGTGTGTCTTAGGGAGGTGTTTCTTATGCCGCGTACACACGATCGGACTTTACGGCATACTTGGTCCGGCGTACCGGATTTCATCGGACAATTTGATCGTGTGTGGGCTCCAGCGGACTTTGTTTTCTCAAAAGTTTGACGGACTTAGATTTGAAACATGTTTCAAATCTTTCCAACGTACTCGAGTCGAAAAGTCCGCTCGTCTGTATGCTAGTCCGATGGACAAAAACTGACGCTAGGGCAGCTATTGGCTACTGGCTATGAACTTCCTTGTTTTAGTCCGGTCGTACGTCATCACGTACGAATCTGTCGGACTTTGGTTGATCGCGTGTAAGTCCGTTCATTCGGAAAGTCTGTCGAAAAGTCCGCAAGACAAAGTCTGCCGTAAAGTCCGCTCGTGTGTACGCGGCATAAATGTGGGGGGGATAAGACTGACTGGGATTACAAAGAGATCGCTGTTACCTGATCACTAGGAACAGCAGATCTCTCTCTACTTCCCTGACAGAACGGGGATCTGCTTTGTTTACATTGACAGCTCCCCGTTCTGCCTCTCTGTGGAGCGATCGCGGATGGCCGGCAAACATCACGGCCGCCGGCCACGTGCATCGGCTATGGTGCCGTGCAAGCGCCCGCTATATCTATTACACGAACCGCCATACCAGTGCGTCGATTTGCGCAATAAAGCTGACCTTCCGCCGTATATCGGCGGCGGCTGGTCGGCGAGGAACAGGATCTTTATTTTTTAGGGGTTAACAAACGCTTTAAAGTTCATGTGCGTGTAAAAGGCAGGCAACCCAATACTTTTGACAATATAAGGTGTGTGTGTATATATATATATATATATAAATATATATATATATATATATATATATATATATATATATATATATATATATACACACAGAGAAAGTTCAAAGGGTGAGGTGCACATCGGTCGTAGTAACGTGTGCAAAAAATAAATAAATATATATATATATATATATATATATATATATACTAGACGTGTGTTTGAGCTTTGGGGTGCACACCCTCATGCAATAGGCTACACACGCCTATGTATTGCAGGTTCCAGTTTTAGTAAATAACCCCATAGTGATTTCCATTGGCTAAAACAAAAGTGCCTGAAGCTTGAATTCTCAACACTTGAAATACACTTCTAAAAGGCTTGTATATATAAACAAGAAAAGAAAGACTCGGGTGTGAACCCCCAAAAAATGAAAACTGCCGGTAAATTGGAGAAGACAAGGCCCCACAGGAGATTTTAGTCCCTGGGTTCCCTTTTAGAAGTGGCTCCTCTCACTCCTCAGTGTGATATGTTGCAGTGCCGCACTCTCAGCTCTGACTCTCCCCTCCTCACTGGCTGTTGCAGTGACCGACAAGGCTGCAGTGCGCATGCGCCCAAAACGGTCCTCCATCCTTCCTCAGCCCCGCCCTTTCCCTCGGTGCCGTTAGGCTCAGGCTGCCAGGGATTGTGCTAGATATCCCCGGAGGATGTGATTGGAGCGGGACGGGCCGTGTTGTGTGCGTGGAATGTAGAGCTCCATAGGACTGGCAGTGGGCGGAGGACACGCGTGGCGGTAAGTGATGCGGCCTTTAGCATGTTTTACCGGCCCGCCTGACCCTCGGGCTCCCCGAGTCATGTGTGTCCTCTCCCCTCCCCCCACCCTCGGGGTGTATAGTGATGAGAACTCCGCGCACCCCCAGCATGGGATCCGTTAGGCGATCCATCTTTGTTCAGCCTGGGCTGTATAGAACAAAGCGGATCGCTGAGTGATGTCCATGCTGATCACTATAATACAGGAGGAGGGTGAGCCCATCACTGATCATCACCATAATACAGGAGGAGGGTGAGCCCATCACTGATCATCACTATAATACAGGAGGAGGGTGATCACATCACTGATCATCACTATAATACAGGAGGAGGGTGATCACATCACTGATCATCACTATAATACAGGAGGAGGGTGATCACATCACTGATCATCACTATAATACAGGAGGAGGGTGATCACATCACTGATCATCACTATAATACAGGAGGAGGGTGATCACATCACTGATCATCACTATAATACAGGAGGAGGGTGATCACATCACTGATCATCACTATAATACAGGAGGAGGGTGATCACATCACTGATCATCACTATAATACAGGAGGAGGGTCATCACATCACTGATCATCACTATAATACAGGAGGAGGGTCATCACATCACTGATCATCACTATAATACAGGAGGAGGGTCATCACATCACTGATCATCACTATAATACAGGAGGAGGCTGATCACATCACTGATCATCACTATAATACAGGAGGAGGGTGATCACATCACTGATCATCACTATAATACAGGAGGAGGGTGATCACATCACTGATCATCACCATAATACAGGAGGAGGCTGATCACATCACTGATCATCACTATAATACAGGAGGAGGGTGATCACATCACTGATCATCACTATAATACAGGAGGAGGGTGATCACATCACTATAATACGAGAGGAGGGTGATCACATCACTGATCATCACTATAATACGAGAGGAGGGTGATCACATCACTGATCATCACTATAATACGAGAGGAGGGTGATCACATCACTGATCATCACTATAATACGAGAGGAGGGTGATCACATCACTGATCATCACTATAATACAGGAGGAGGGTGATCACATCACTGATCATCACTATAATACCGGAGGAGGGTGAGCCCATCACTGATCACTATAATACGAGAGGAGGGTGATCACATCACTGATCATCACTATAATACCGGAGGAGGGTGAGCCCATCACTGATCACTATAATACGGGAGGAGGGTGATCACATCAACGTTCACTATAATACGGGAGGAGGGTGATCACATCACCGTTCACTATAATACGGGAGGAGGGTGATCACATCACCGTTCACTATAATACGGGAGGAGGGTGATCACATCACCGTTCACTATAATACGGGAGGAGGGTGATCACATCACCGTTCACTATAATACGGGAGGAGGGTGATCACATCACCGTTCACTATAATACGGGAGGAGGGTGATCACATCACCGTTCACTATAATACGGGAGGAGGGTGATCACATCACCGTTCACTATAATACGGGAGGAGGGTGATCACATCACCGTTCACTATAATACGGGAGGAGGGTGATCACATCACCGTTCACTATAATACGGGAGGAGGGTGATCACATCACCGTTCACTATAATACGGGAGGAGGGTGAGCCCATCACCGTTCACTATAATACGGGAGGAGGGTGAGCCCATCACCGTTCACTATAATACGGGAGGAGGGTGAGCCCATCACCGTTCACTATAATACGGGAGGAGGGTGAGCCCATCACCGTTCACCATAATACGGGAGGAGGGTGAGCCCATCACCGTTCACCATAATACGGGAGGAGGGTGAGCCCATCACCGTTCACTATAATACGGGAGGAGGGTGAGCCCATCACCGTTCACTATAATACGGGAGGAGGGTGAGCCCATCACCGTTCACTATAATACGGGAGGAGGGTGAGCCCATCACCGTTCACTATAATACGGGAGGAGGGTGAGCCCATCACCGTTCACTATAATACGGGAGGAGGGTGAGCCCATCACCGTTCACTATAATACGGGAGGAGGGTGAGCCCATCACCGTTCACTATAATACGGGAGGAGGGTGAGCCCATCACCGTTCACTATAATACGGGAGGAGGGTGAGCCCATCACCGTTCACTATAATACGGGAGGAGGGTGAGCCCATCACCGTTCACTATAATACGGGAGGAGGGTGAGCCCATCACCGTTCACTATAATACGGGAGGAGGGTGAGCCCATCACCGTTCACTATAATACGGGAGGAGGGTGAGCCCATCACCGTTCACTATAATACGGGAGGAGGGTGAGCCCATCACCGTTCACTATAATACGGGAGGTGGGTGAGCCCATCACCGTTCACTATAATACGGGAGGAGGGTGAGCCCATCACCGATCACTATAATACGGGAGGAGGGTGAACTCATCACCGATCACTATAATACGGGCGGAGAATGATCACATCACTATAATATGGGAGGAGGGTGATCACATCACTGATTGGAGTGTGAGCCCATCACTGATCACTATAATACGGGAGGGGGGTGATCACATCACCGATCACTATAATACGGGAGGGGGGTGATCACATCACCGATCACTATAATACGGGAGGAGGGTGATCACATCACCGTTCACTATAATACGGGAGGAGGGTGAGCCCATCACCGTTCACTATAATACGGGAGGAGGGTGAGCCCATCACCGTTCACTATAATACGGGAGGAGGGTGAGCCCATCACCGTTCACTATAATACGGGAGGAGGGTGAGCCCATCACCGTTCACTATAATACGGGAGGAGGGTGAGCCCATCACCGTTCACTATAATACGGGAGGAGGGTGAGCCCATCACCGTTCACTATAATACGGGAGGAGGGTGAGTCCATCACCGCTCACTATAATACGGGAGGAGGGTGAGCCCATCACCGTTCACTATAATACGGGAGGAGGGTGAGCCCATCACCGTTCACTATAATACGGGAGGAGGGTGAGCCCATCACCGTTCACTATAATACGGGAGGAGGGTGAGCCCATCACCGTTCACTATAATACGGGAGGAGGGTGAGCCCATCACCGTTCACTATAATACGGGAGGAGGGTGAGCCCATCACCGATCACTATAATACGGGAGGAGGGTGAGCCCATCACCGTGCACTATAATACGGGAGGAGGGTGAGCCCATCACCGTTCACTATAATACGGGAGGAGGGTGAGCCCATCACCGTTCACTATAATACGGGAGGAGGGTGAGCCCATCACCGTTCACTATAATACGGGAGGAGGAGCCCATCACCGTTCACTATAATACGGGAGGAGGAGCCCATCACCGTTCACTATAATACGGGAGGAGGGTGAGCCCATCACCGTTCACTATAATACGGGAGGAGGGTGAGCCCATCACCGTTCACTATAATACGGGAGGAGGGTGAGCCCATCACCGTTCACTATAATACGGGAGGAGGGTGAGCCCATCACTGATCACTATAATACGGGAGGAGGGTGAACTCATCACCGATCACTATAATACGGGCGGAGAATGATCACATCACTATAATATGGGAGGAGGGTGATCACATCACTGATCACTATAATACGGGAGGGGGGTGATCACATCACTGATCACTATAATACGGGAGGGGGGTGATCACATCACTGATCACTATAATACGGGAGGAGGGTGATCACATCACTGTTCACTATAATACGGGAGGAGGGTGAGCCCATCACCGTTCACTATAATACGGGAGGAGGGTGAGCCCATCACCGTTCACTATAATACGGGAGGAGGGTGAGCCCATCACCGTTCACTATAATACGGGAGGAGGGTGAGCCCATCACCGTTCACTATAATACGGGAGGAGGGTGAGCCCATCACCGTTCACTATAATACGGGAGGAGGGTGAGCCCATCACCGTTCACTATAATACGGGAGGAGGGTGAGCCCATCACCGTTCACTATAATACGGGAGGAGGGTGAGCCCATCACCGTTCACTATAATACGGGAGGAGGGTGAGCCAATCACCGTTCACTATAATACGGGAGGAGGGTGAGCCCATCATCGTTCACTATAATACGGGAGGAGGGTGAGCCCATCACCGTTCACTATAATACGGGAGGAGGGTGAGCCCATCACCGTTCACTATAATACGGGAGGAGGGTGAGCCCATCACCGTTCACTATAATACGGGAGGAGGGTGAGCCCATCACCGTTCACTATAATACGGGAGGAGGGTGAGCCCATCACCGTTCACTATAATACGGGAGGAGGGTGAGCCCATCACGATCACTATAATACGGGAGGAGGGTGAGCCCATCACCGATCACTATAATACGGGAGGAGGGTGAGCCCATCACGATCACTATAATACGGGAGGAGGGTGAGCCCATCACCGATCACTATAATACGGGAGGAGGGTGAACCCATCACCGATCACTATAATACGGGAGGAGGGTGAGCCCATCACCGATCACTATAATACGGGAGGAGGGTGAGCCCATCACCGATCACTATAATACGGGAGGAGGGTGAGCCCATCACCGATCACTATAATGCGGGAGGAGGGTGAACTCATCACCGATCACTATAATACGGGCGGAGAATGATCACATCACTATAATATGGGAGGAGGGTGATCACATCACTGATTGGAGTGTGAGCCCATCACTGATCACTATAATACGGGAGGGGGGTGATCACATCACTGATCACTATAATACGGGAGGGGGGTGATCACATCACTGATCACTATAATACGGGAGGGGGGTGATCACATCACTGATCACTATAATACGGTAGGGGGGTGATCACATCACTGATCACTATAATACGGGAGGGGGGTGATCACATCACTGATCACTATAATATGGGAGGGGGGTGATCACATCACTGATCACTATAATACGGGAGGAGGGTGATCACATCACTGATCACTATAATACGGGAGGGGGGTGATCACATCACTGATCACTATAATACGGGAGGGGGGTGATCACATCACTGATCACTATAATACGGGAGGGGGGTGATCACATCACTGATCACTATAATACGGGAGGAGGGTGATCACATCACTGATCACTATAATGCGGGAGGAGGGTGATCACATCACTGATCACTATAATGCGGGAGGAGGGTGATCACATCACTGATCACTATAATGCGGGAGGAGGGTGAACTCATCACCGATCACTATAATACGGGCGGAGAATGATCACATCACTATAATACGGGAGGAGGGTGAGCCCATCACCGATCACTATAATATGGGAGGAGGGTGAACTCATCACCGATCACTATAATACGGGCGGAGAATGATCACATTACTATAATACGGGAGGAGGGTGAACTCGTCATCACCGATCACTATAATACGGGCGGAGAATGATCACATCACTATAATATGGGAGGAGGGTGATCACATCACTGATTGGAGTGTGAGCCCATCACTGATCACTATAATACGGGAGGGGGGTGATCACATCACTGATCACTATAATACCGGAGGGGGGTGATCACATTACTGATCACTATAATACGGGAGGGGGGTGAGCCCATCACTGATCACTATAATACGGGAGGGGGGGTGCTCACATTATATACTGGGGATGAGGATATGTGTACAATACATCCATACACTGCACCCCACTGTCATCATCATCATCATCTCCCATTCATTCATCATCTGAGGGATCAGCCTGACTCTAATTATTATTGTCCTACATTCATCCCAGATAAGTGGGGGGGGGGGGGGGGGTGAGCAATGTCATTGTCTGTCACACACTCCTCTAATACTTCTCTATTGATTGACATTGGGTCCATCCTTAAATGACAGTCAGGGGAGAAGCTGTGCACACCAACCAATCAGCTTCTAGCTTCAGCTTGTTCAGCTGAGCTTTGAATGCTGGAAGCTGATTGGTGGTCAGGCACAGCTGACCCAGATTCTGTCTGCTGCAGCCTTAGAAAATTCTCCTCTGCATTTATATTTCTGCTTGGGAAGATAGCGGTCCAGAACAAGGGGTCTGGACCATCCACCACCGATCGTCACATGTGATCAGACAGACGTCTTTAAATTCAAAGGTCACCAATATAAAAGTATTAAAATGCCTGTAATCTGCAAAAAAAGAAGCTCATGTACTTTTTTGAGCAAAAGGGCGTTTTGCTTTAGGCGGCAGAACGCTCAGATGTGAACAGGGGCCATTGAAATGAATGGGATTTGTCTTGTTGGGCGTTTTTTAGAGCTGAGGCTTAAGCCTCGTATACACGATCAGATTGTTGGCCAACAAAGCATCAGACTTTTGTCTGTAGGGTGTGTGCCAGGATCTTGTCTTGCATACAAATGGTACACAATTGTCGGCCAGCAAACACAAACGTAGTGACGTACTACAAGGAATTTCAGCTCTTGAGCCCCACCCTTTAGGCACCTTATGCTAATGTCGTGTTTGGTGAGCATTGATTCTGAGCATGCATGTTTGTACTTTCAACTTTTGTGTGACAGACTTGTGTACAGACTATAGGAAAATCTGACAACAGACGTCGTTCGCCGAAAATTTACCAGCCTGCCATCCAACATTTGTTGGCGGAAAGCTGGACAACAATTGCCTGATGGAGCGTATGAACATTTTAGGCAAACAGTCTGTCATCGCACAATTCCCTGCCGAAAATCCGATCGTGTGTACGAGGTTTTAGAGCAGAAAAATGCCCAAAAATGCCTAGATGTGAGCAGAGCCTTAGCTGGGTGTATACAAATGAAGAAATTTGTTTGACATTTTTTGTTGTGAGAGCATTCATTTGTTTTTCTAATCATAACTGGCATCAAATCAATGTTTCTTAAAGCGGACCTTCAGTCATTTATTTCAACTTTCCATCCATTAAATCTTCTGCCCTTGTTGTTTTAACTTTGGATAGTAAAACATTCTTTTTCTGCCAGTAAATACTTTATACAGCCCACTTCCTGTTTCTTGTCTGGTCATTAGTCTAGGCTTATGACATCATACACAGCTCTCTCTCTCTCTCTCTCTCTCTCTCTCTCTCTCTCTCTCTCTCTCTCTCTCTCTCTCTCTCTCTCTCTCTCTCTCTCTCTCTCTCTCTCTCTCTCTCTCTCTCTCTCTCTCTCTCTCTCTCTCTCTCTCTCTCTCTCTCGGGGAATGAATCATAAGAGGGCCAATGAGAGCTGCAGAGCTGGAGGTGTGTGTCTGTGTAAATCCAGGAAGTGAACAGGCAGCAGCTTCAGCTGCCCACAGTTAAAATGGTTGCAGCCAGACTCAGTGGAGGGAGATTTCTGCAGCATATTTGGCAAGTACAGAATCACAGTATATATAAAATAATATGCAAAGTGGTTGGAGGGAAGCTTCAGAATGGCAAAGATGTTTTTATTACAAATTATGTGAGCAGACTGCAATTCCGCTTTAAGTCTCCGTTCACATCTAGGTGTCCTGGATCGCGGGCAGAATCGCGGCATTTCTTAAACTTCTTTTGGGCGACAGGCGTCCCGCGAACGCGTTTGCACGATTTTACCACGATTCGTCATGCAACACGCCGCGATCAGGGTGCCATTGGAAGTGACGGGGATCGAACGGGCGTCCCACGATTTTGCCTAGATGTGAACAGTGCCTTAGGATTACAGTGGCAAGAAAATTCAAAGGAAAAGGATGGAAATTATTTCGCGAATATACAAATTTTGAACAGCATTTGTGGTTTTCATTCGGTAAAGTCCATTTTTTAAAATCTAAAATCCAAACTAAACTTTCAAACAACATTTGAATTTACTAAGAATTTTCATTATATTTTTCGGTTCCCACTTCCTCAATCCAAGGATGATGTGGTCCCCCTCCCCCCCACTGCCTGCAGCCTCCGGGGATAACGTCACATGTCTTAGGAGGCTACAGGGTCTTGCATTTGGAAGCTGTCATGAAGTCACAACCAGCCTCCAAATTCAAGATCGCTGTGCCAGGGATCCACAACTGGAGAAGAATTCATGGCCTGGAAAGTATCTGTTTTTTTAAAAGTCAGCAGGCAGTATTCAGCAGTCAGTATTTGTAATATTCACAACGCTGGGTGAAGTTCCTCTTTAATCGGTGCTATGACCTTACCGCAAGCTTACTACTGCTTTAAAAAAAAAAAAGGCACATTTCTAAAGTACAATGATTCAATGATTGGCTTTTGGTTTGTAAGTACCGATCTGCTACAACATTAGCACAATGGTGTACAAGCTGTACAACGCATGGTTACAAGTCATCACACTGTTTACTTATTTAGTACTGACAATTTACACAGCACTTTACATACTGTACATTCATATCACCCCCTGCCCTCATGGAGCGTTAGGGTCCTTATGTCACATACTAGGGCCAAATTAGATAGAAGCGAATTAACATTTTTTTTGAGTAAACCAAAGTACCTGGCGGAAACCCACACCGAACAGGGAGAACATGCAAACCCTTTGCAGATAGTGTCGTGGTTGGGATTCGAACCAAGGACCCTAGTGCCACTGTGCTGCAACAGCTGACACTTTTTGAAAATGACGCTTCATTTAAGTCTTTGCACGACAAGAATTTTTTTGCACCAGACTTCAAGAAGCATTATGGCATGAACAGGGCACGTAGAAACCATTAAAAACAAAGTGCAGCGCTCTAACCCAAATAAAGCAATAAAATGATGCAAATACATAAAAAAAAAAAAAAAAAAAAGATAAAAAAGTGCCTTCAATAATAAAGCATAATAAATGTGACATTTAGTGTGCAAAGCAATGCTAAACTACTCAATAATGTGCTTATATATACACAAACATCTACATAAAACAATTGGATATGGGCCAAAAAAAAAAATCATAAAGTGCTAGTGCAAAGATAAATGTCTCATAGTGGCCCCTTTTACCTGGGCGCCTCCGTTCTGCGGGATCCGCTCGCTCAGCGAGGGGGGAACGCTCCGCTGATCCCCGCTGAGCATGCGGATGACAGGTCCGTCTCCGCTTATTGAGCAGAGTGGAGATGGACAGAGTTCCGCTCTTCCCTATGGAGAGATCAGATGAAAACGGACTGCTTGTCATCCGATCCGATCCACCAGACAAATGTAAAATAGGACCTCCATCCGTCTAGTTTTGACGCAGTGGATCGTTTTGGATAGTGGTGGGTGTCAGCGGACATGTCGCCGCTGACATTTGCTGCTTCATATTGGTGAATGGAGTGTCCGATTGGGTCCACCTGAAAAACTGACAGGTGGACCTGATCGGAAAGCCCGTGTGAAAGGGGCCTTAACCACTTCCGGACTGACCACCGTCATTATACGTCGGCTGTTTGAAGAGAATTGTCGTTATGGCAGCAGCTAGCTATCCTCTTCTTCAGTGAGCGGTCCGGTTTAAGATAAAAGTGGTCTCTGTTGCGGATTCGCCGCAAGATCCCTTTTATCGGTGGTGGGAGAGGGAGCACCCCCCCCTCCTGGGGCGATCCGGTGCCCTCCACCGCTTACTGGAGCCATCAGCAGAGGCGGAGGTAATCGGATCCTTCCTGTGACCTGACATGGCCAAAACGTCACTTCCGCCCATAGCTCTTAAAGGGCCATTTCTTTTTTGTTTCATTTTTTTAAATGACAACATTTTTATCTTTATTTATTTTAGTGTAAATATGAGATCTGAGGTCTTTTTGACCCCAGATGTCATATTTAAGAGGTCTTGTCATGCTTTTTTTCAATTACAAGGGATGTTTACATTTCTTGTAATAGGAATAAAAGTGAAACTTATTTTTTATTTTTACACTTTAAAAAAAAAGGGGAAAATAAATAAGAATAATAAAAAAAAAAATTGTAAACACGCCCGGTCCTGACGAGCTTGCGTGCAGAAGCGAACGCATACATGAGCAGCGCCCGCATATGAAAACGGTGTTCAAACCACACATGTGAGGTATTGCCGCGATCGGTAGAGCGAGAACAATCATTCTAGCCCTAGATCTCCTCTGCAACTTAAAACATGCAACCTGTAGAATTTTTTAAACGTTGCCTATGGAGATTTTTAAGGGTAAAAGTTTGTCGCCATTCCACGAGCGGACGCAATTTTGAAGCGTAACATGTTGGGTATCAATTTACTCTGCGTAACATAAAAAAAAATAAATTGGGCTAACTTTACTGTCTTATTTTTTAATTAAAAAAAGTGTATTTTTTTCCAGAAAAAGTGCGCTTGTAAGACCGCTGCGCAAATACGGTGTGACAGTATTGCAACGGCCGCCATTTTATTCTCTTGGGTATTAGAAAAAAAAATGTATAATGTTTGTGAGTTCTAAGTAATTTTCTAGCAAAAAAAAAATGTTTTTAACTTGTAAGCAACAAATCTCAGGAAGAGGCACAGTCCCTAAGTCTCGGTACACACTGGGACGACTTGTCCCAGTACTTGACAAGTAGCGTCCCGTTCTGTGCAATGGAACCGCTCTAATCGGAGCGGCGCAAGTTGCTCCGACTTAGAAAAAGGTTCCTGTACTACTTTGGTGGCGACTTGCATTGACTTCTATACAGAAGTCATTTTGCAAGTCGCCGCTGAGTCGTGTCCTGGGTCGCCTGAGGCAGTCGTGCTGCAAGTCGTGCTGCCTCAGTGTGAACCGACCCTAAGTGGTTAAGCTGCATTTGCACAGGTGTTTTTAGTCAAGCTGCAAATCCCAGCATCAAAAATCTACCATTCCCTTTCTGCTGGATTTGACAGCTTTGTGTGGATGGCTGCGGCTGCCGAGCAAGTACAGGGCAGGGACAAGCTGTCGGCAGCCGCAGCCATTTATGACTGTTTGCATGTTTGCACAGCCAGCGGTTACCTGGTGCGAATAGCTGCGCCTGCACGCAGCCTGTCATTGCACTGCACTGGCTCAGTGGCTGCAACTATCTGCCGCTGGTATTCTCCACTTGGGTAAATTCTTGTGTGAATGCAGCCTAAGGGCTCTTTCACGCGGGCGGTCTGCCCGATGGACTACACTTTGCTCAGCGGGGGATCGATCTGTCACTGATGAGACGGACCTGTCAGAGCCCCGCTCTCTTTGGGGAGATCGGATGAAAATGGACCGCCTGCCCGTTTTCATCCAATCTACCAAACGGATTGGGAAAAAAGGGTCACCATCTGTCTGGTTTTTGCGGAGAGGATCGGATCAAATAGAAGCGGGTGTCAGGGGACATGTCGCCGCTGACATCTGCTGCTCCATAGGGCTGAATGGAGCGTCCGATCGGGTCCGCCTGAAGAACTGACAAGCAGACCTGATTGGAAAGCCCGTGTGAAAGGGGCCTAAGGAAGCAGGGATTTGGGATAAATTCAGCTTTAACTTGATTTGCTTATATTTTCAGCTGGCTCTAAGCCCCCCGTTCACATTGGGCTGATTTGACATGTCAAATCGCATGCCAAATTGGAGCCTATTGCTGGCAACAGGACTGTCAGAATCCGTGCGACACCACACCGATTCCCAAAAGTAGTTCCTGCAGGGGGGGGCAATTTCAATAGACATCTGTGCATGAACCCGCACAGACGTCTGTCTAATCACCCCTGAACTTGCAATGAAATGCGGGTTTGAAATCGTGCGAGTTCAGCTGAACTCGCACGATTTCAAACCCGCCTCCAATGTGAACGTAGGCCTAATCTGGATGTACTGTTCATTTTGACATATACTTTTGTCTGAAGGTCATTTCTGCTGATGCATTTTCTCATCATGAGCTCAGTTTCAGCTTCCCCAAGCTGATGACGGGGTTAGTTTTAATGACTGCAAATCTATGAAAGATTTATGTATGTCCCCTTATTTAGCTTGTAGTGACACTAAATAATATCCTTATTGTCCAATAATAATCCATACACATCTACTACATTATGGCCCTGTAATCTATTTTTAATGAAATAGTTTCGTACTGTGTATGTTTACTTCCTTGTAACATCCTGAAACCAGTGTTCATTTTGGCAGTTTTAGGACTAAAATGGCATTTTCATTTTAGACCCATTTTAGTCTTCTGCAATTGTTTGAGCTGTATTTAGTCGACTAAATCTCCAGTACGTTCTAGTCAATATATATATTATATTATATATATATATTATAATTTTTTTCAGACAACCTAGAGAATAAAATGGCGGTTGTTGCAATACTTTGTGACACTGTATTTGCGCGGCAGTCGTACAAGTGCAATTTTGTGGGAAAAATACACTTTTTTGACTTACCGTATATACTCGAGTATAAGTCGAATTTTTCAGCCCTTTTTTTTGGGCTGAAAGTGTCCCTTCGACTTATACTCGAGTCCCTGCCGTCTGTCTGCATGATCAGCGTGTCATGCAGGCAGACGGCGGCTGGCGTAGTGTTCGCCGGCTATTGCAGCTTTCAAAAGCCGCGCCTCCTGCTCATCTGTGATAGGCTGAACAGCTGTCAGTGTACAGCCTATCACGGACATTCTCTCATCCTCGTCCGTGGTATGAGAATGAGAGAATGTCCGTGATAGGCAGTCAGCGGTCAGCCTATCACAGACGAGGAGGAGGCGCGGCTTTTGAACTGTGGAATGGCCGCCGAACAGTATCATCACACGCCGGCCGCCGATTGAAGATGGAGATCGCCACAGAGAGGATGGAGATCGCCACAGGGAGGCTGCACAGGACACAGGTAGGACACATGCACACATACATGTACAGGACACAGGACATGTACAGGACACACACACACACACACATGTACAGGACATGTACAGGACACACACACATGTACAGGACACACACACACACACACACATGTACAGGACACAGGACATGTACAGGACACACACACACACACACACACACACACACACACACACACACACACACACACATGTACAGGACACACACACATGTACAGGACACACACACACACACATGTACAGGACACAGGACATGTACAGGACACACACACATATGTACAGGACATGTACAGGACACACACACATGTACAGGACACACACACACACACACACACACGTTCAGGACACAGGACATGTACAGGACATGTACAGGACACACATGTACAGGACACACACACATGTACAGGACACATGCACAGGGTACAGGTAGGCTGCACAGGACACAGGGAGGCATGCAGCTGCAGATGGGCATTATTGACCCTCTGCATTTTTCACCCTCGACTTATACTCGGGTCAATAAATTTTTCCCAGTTTTTTGTGGTAAATTAGGGGCCTCGACTTATACTCGGGACGACTTATACTCGAGTATATACGGTAATTGTGCCAACTTTACTGTTGTCTTATTTTTTTATTTTTTTAAAATATTGTGAAAGATAATGTTACGCTGAGCAAATTGATACCCAACATGTCACGCTTCAAAATTGCACCTGCTCATGGAATGGCGGTAGACTTTTACCCTTAAAAAATCTCCATAGGCGACCTTTAAAAAAGTCTACAGGTTACCAGTTTTGAGTTACAGAGGAGGTCTAGTGCTAGAATTATTGCTCTCGCTCTAACGATCGCAGAGATACCTCACGTGTGGTTTGAACACCGTTTTCATATGCGGGCGTGACTTACGTATGTGTTCGCTTCTCCGCGCGAGCTCGACGGGGCGATTACATTTTTCTTTTTTTTATTTATCTTTTAAAAAAAATTTTCATTGTCCATTTAAAAAAAAGAAATGGGCTACTTTTATCCCTATTACAAGGAATGTAAACATCGCTTGTAATAGGAAAAAAATGCATGACCGGACCTCTTAAATGTGTGAGATCTGGGGTCAAAAAGACCTCAGATCTCATATTTACACTAAAATGCAATAATAAAAAAAATTCCCATTCAAGGGCAGAAGTGAAGTTTGACGTCGCTCCTGTCCTCCAATGTTATGGAGCCAAGCACGGGCCATCTTTCCTTCACTCGGCATCCAGCCTGTGAGAGGAGCAGACGCAATCGTCTCCACTGTTTACCAACGGCTCCGGTAAGTGGCGGAGAGGGCCGTATAAAAGTAATCTTGTGGCGAATGCGCCGCGGAGACCACTTTTATCTGAAAGAGGACCGTCCACTCTTGAAGAGGATATTGAGGTTAAGGCAGCTAGCTGCTGCCATAACAGCGGTATTCCTCTTCAAACAGCCGACATACAACTGCGCCCGGGCGGTCCTTAAGTGGTTAAGATTTGAACATGCACTACAGAGCCAGTGTTAATTTATGTCAAATTTCAATTTAGTCACATTCTTTTGACTAAAATGCCATTTTAGTTTTAGTCATCTCCTTTGTTTTAGTCGACTAAAATAGTATGAATTTTAGTAGATGAAATTA
Source organism: Lithobates septentrionalis (assembly GCA_037952835.1). Classification (NCBI taxonomy): domain Eukaryota; kingdom Metazoa; phylum Chordata; class Amphibia; order Anura; family Ranidae; genus Lithobates; species Lithobates septentrionalis. The sequence goes on along the minus strand of JBBDGP010001440.1, from coordinate 1,042,815 downwards.
ACACTGCCTGAAACTCTTGTGTGGAATGGGCAGTGCATGTTAGTTGTGGTCATGTGCACCACAAACCCCATAGTCATTAGTCCATCCTGGGAGAAAGCTTGAGAGGGTTGGCTTTGTTCCTATGAAGTGAGACCATGGAGAATTAACATAGTCAATTAGTTAAGAATACATACAGTACTTAGAATTTTTTTTTTTTCTGTAAATTAGAGTTTAGTGTCACTTTTAAGTGAATCTTTCCTTGTCCAGGATGTTTCTAGAGTAACAGTTGTGTTGAAGTACAGGCACATTTGGTGTGTGCAACTGTACTAGTGTGCAGATCAGTTCTCATTGTTTTGAGGCAGTGTTAATTTCGTCCACGAAAATATTTTCGTCATAGTTTTCGTCAGCTGCATGTTTTTAGTGACGGAAACTAAATGAAAATACAATTTTAATTAATTTAATTGCCGAAAACTATGCCAAAAATCAATTCCAGTTATCTTCGCCAAATAAAAACAGAATTAAAATGTGAGGGAGAGATGTTTACCCACCTAAACTTTCTGCTTTCTTTGGAGCTCAGACTGTCTGTTAAAGCCCCAGACCCCCTGACTCTATTGACGAGCTTTATTGGGAGATATGCAGGTTCCCATCAATCCTTTCCCTTTCCTATGCAGTTCCACACATTACACTCAATCAATCTCTTTGGCGCCCTCGGCTGGTCAACACAATTCTATCCCCAGCCTATAATAGTAGCACATTAACGTGTAACACATATGCGGCCCCACTGCACTGGGCTTTTATTCGTGGGGCCTGCATACAACAGGTAAAATAAGTATTGAACACATCACCATTTTTCTAAGTAAATATATTTCTAAAGGTGATATTGACATGAAACTTTCACCACATGTCGGTAGCAACCCATGCAATCCATACATACAAATAAGTTCAGAAATTAAGTTATGTGTAGTAAAATGGAATGATGCAAGGAAAAAGTATTGAACACACTAACTGAAATTGAATACTTGGTACAAAATCCTTTGTTGGTAATGACAGCTTCAAGACACTTCCTGTATGGAGAAACTAGTCTCATGCATTGCTCAGGTGTGATTTTGGCCCATTCTTCCGCACAAACTTCACATCGTGAAGGTTCCGTGAGCCTCTTCTGTTAACTCCGATCTTTAGATCTTTCCGTAGATTTTCAATTAGATTCAAGTCCACGTGACATTGGCTGGGCCATTCTAGCAGCTTTATTTTCTTTCTTTGAAACCAATTGAGAGTTTCCTTGGCTTTGTTTGGGATCATCCTCTTGATGAAATGTCCACCCTGGTTTCATCTTCATCATCCTGGTAGATAGCAGCAGATTTTTATCAAGAATGTCTTGGTACATTTTTCCATTCATCCTTCCTTCAACAATGAAATTTGCCAGTACCGTATGCTGAAAAAGAGCCCCACACCATGATGTCCCCAACTCCAAACTTCACTGTTGGTATGGGGGTGTTTTTGGGGTGATGTGCAGTGCCGTTTGACCTTCAAATATGCTGTGTATTATGGAATCCAAAGAGTTACAATTTGATCTTATCTGACCAGACTATTTACCCAGTATATCACAGGCTTGTCTAAATGTTGTGCAGCAAACTTTAAACGAGCTTCAACATGCTTTTTCTTCAGTAGTGGAGTCTTGCGTGGTGAGCATGCATACAGGCCATGGATGGCGATTGAGTGCATTACTTATTGTTTTCTTTGAAACCATTGTACCTGCTAATTCCAGGTTTTTCTGGAGCTCTCCACAAATGCTCCTTGGCTCTTGGACAGCTTTTCTGATTATTCTTTTCACTCCTCTGTCCGAAATCTTGCAAGGAGCACCTGGTCGTGGCTGGCTTATGGTGAAATTATGTTCTTTTTTACTTCAGGTTTATGGCCCCAAGAGTACTTACTGGAACATTCAGAAGTTTAAAAATCCTTCTGTAACCAATGTCATCAGTATGTTTTGCAACTATAAGGTTGCAAAGGTCCTGAGAGTGCTGAGACACCTTTTTATAGGCCATCAGTTCAGACTGAACCAGCTGATATTAATTTGCACTGACAAGGGGCAGGATTGCTTTCTAATTACTGATAGATTTCGGCTGGTGTCTTGGCTTTTCATGCCCTTTTGCACCTCCCTTTCTTCATGTGTTCAATACTTTTTCCCTGGGTCATTTCATTTATTCTGGACTTATTTGTTTTGGTTTCTTTGTATGGATTGTTACCGACCTGGTAGCACCTTTAGAAATATATTTACCTAGAAAAATGGTAAAGTTTCATTATTTTACCCACTGTATGCGTATCTCACTTTGTGCTGGGAGTGCATCGCACAGTGCGCTACCAGCAGAGACCAGGGTCTCACCAAGAGACCCGTGCCCTGTACTAACGACCAGGACCTGGATCTCCCATTCCGGGTCATCTGATTGCTGTGGTAGCCTCTAATTGGCTACCACAGTGATCAGTCACTGTGAAGCCCACCCCTGTGTTTTTTCTCTTTCTGTGAATGGAGAGGAAAGATACAATGCATCTTTCTCTTTCCTTGCAGAGAGAAAAAATAAAAAATAATAATATAGCTAGATCAAAGTTTGATCTAGGATAGTGCCAGGGTTAGTGTTTGGGTCAAGTAAGGGTCAAAGGTCAGCGTCGGTATATTTTGGGCAAGATTTTTTATTTTTATTTAGCATCAGTGTCTTTTAGGTGGGACAAAAGACCCCATAAAAAAAATGTGCACTATTTCTGGGCTGTACTATGGGTATATACAACAACTGACATACACGCATGTGATATCGCTGCAATTGTCAGGAGCAGGGGAATTTATTTTGGGTTGTTCTTTGGCTACCACCAAAGAACAACCCAAAATAAATTCCCCTGCTCCTGACAATTATGTTATGGTAGTAATAAGAAATATACAGCATTTTTTTTTCTTTTACTATTTTGGGCCAGGTTTCCTTTTGATAATAAAAAAAAAAAATCAGAAGATATCCCTTACCATTTACTACCAAATGAAAGGCCAATTTGTCCTGAAAAAAACAAGGTATAATCCACCTGCATGCACAAAGTACTGTACTGTAGTTGTGATATGTACGGTTTTACTAACACATGTCAAAGTTGCAAAATTGTGCTTAGGCATTAAGATTTGTTTTACCCTTAGGCGGTTAAACATGTATTTTACGCTACCACAAAAGAATAAGTAGGCGTCATCTACTAAGCTGCTGAAAGAAAAATCAAGAAAATGTTTTTCTTATACATTTTTTTTCTTAAGGCCTCATGCACTTTAGAAGTTTTTGGACATTTTTACAGCTGCTGCTTTTGGCTTCAGATGTTTTTTTCTACAGTCAATAAACTCTCCAGTGTGTTATCCTATGTGTCCATGCGTACACAGGCTGTTATCAACTGGTTTTGGCTGGGGCGTTTTTTGAAAAACCCCAAAAACTAGTGGGTTCTGAGAGGAGTTTTTAAGCTGTAAAAACGCTCTAATGTCAAACGTCGATAAACACCAATAAACACTCAAAAACGCGAATCACAAGCGTTTTCTAACATTTTTGGTCCATTAGGGGGAGAAAAAAAACGCTGAAAAACTCATTGCACAGCTACTGGTGTTTTTAGAACGTTATAACGTCCAGTGTGCATGAGGCCTAATATTTGATGTTGGTGATGCATTCAGGTTTTATGTGCCATGGCATTACAGTCAATAGTTTCTAAAACCGAATAAAAACAAAACAATTGAGATGACTAAAATTCGACTAAAACTAAAATGGCATTATAGTCAAAAGGCTATGACTAAAACGAAATAGAAAATTTGACGTCAAAATTAACACTGCTTTGTGGAACTTTTTGGATCCATGGTCCAGACTGTACATGGGACCCCAGCTTCTGCCAAAGTTGAGAAAAAGCCCTGCCCTCCTTCATTAAGCTGTCAAGTGGAAGAACATAAGTGGGCAGAAGTTTGAAGGATCCTACTGTTATATTAAAGATTTTTATTCCAGTAGTACTTGCAAAAGAAGTGCGTTAAAATCCCCACCTTTCTTGTTGCCTGTGCCGGCGAATGCCACTTCATCGCTTTGAAATCCTCTTGTGAAGTCTGCAGGGAAATCAGCGTTTCCAGGAGTGTTGATCTCCTGGGTCCCTCACAGTTCTAACTGGTTCCTTCTGCTCTCCTCCACGTGACTTTTCACACCTGCATTGAGGTAGAGGTCAGAAGGAGGAACCAGTGATGGTTCTGGAGGACTTGGGATATTAACACTCTTGAAAGTGTTGGATTCCCAATGGCTTCACAGGTGACGCTCTGTGTTGCTGTTAGTATGAAAAGTAAGTATTTAACACACTTTATTAACAAGTGTTGCTTGATGTATTATATTTAATATAGTAACTGGGCTGTTTTAATCCATATTTGGAAAGAGTCAACTCCCATTTTACAGTCCAGGCCCTTGATCCAAAGAGCTCAACATACACAGGGAAAGGTTTGAAATGCTAGTTGCCCCTTTATGGTTACCCTTTTGCTCCAGTAATTTGTATCATCAATACAGAAACAAGAATAAAGCTGAGCTGTCACCCAATGCCTTAACTACTGCTCTGCTACCTGCCTGAACTTGTTATAATAATACATGCTTTCTCCCGAGTATGAATAATGGTATAACATTGTATAACATAGAATGAAATCACTTCTGAAAATAAGGATCATTGATCACTTAAAAATACACAACTTGCTGGACCCAAAGCAGCATGACTTTATTGAGGGCAGATCATGTCAGACTAATCTGACTGAATTTTTTATATCACTAATGTTTTGGAACAGTGTGGTGCTGTAGACATACCATATCTTGATTTCAGAAAGGCATTCAATACAGTTCCACATAATGGTATAATACAAACGTTGTACAAGCTAGGTGTTCCATTCTGGGGTCAGGCTCAGAGACCAGTAGCTATAGTAGTAGGGGGACTCTCACTGACCGGCAGGATAGGTACACAGACAGTCACCCTGGCGGATGATGCGGGCTCACCTGAGGTGCGGAGTCTAAGTACTGACCGGTGTTCACCAGAGCACCTAATGGTGGAGATGAATTTTTCTGCATGTTAGTACCAGGTCATGGTCCTCAGGATCGCCCCACCAGGAGGTGAGCAAGCCAGGGTCCAATAGTGGATATAGCTGGTATGGATCAAACAGAAGCATAGTCAGTAACAAGTGGTTGGGATCGGGCAGAACTGTAGTCTAGGAACAAGCCAAAGGTTAGTAACAAGTGGTAGCAAAAATATGGACAGCAGCAGGGAAGACAAGAGCGAGATTTTGGCCCTTGGGTGGTTCAGTGGATATGCAGTTGGCTAAAGGTTAGATACCAGACTGTGGTTGTAAATGGTGTTCACTCAGAACAGAGACCCGTCACAAGGCTTGATATCCCTTGAGGTTACATGGAACAAGATTTGGTATTGTTGGAAGATTGGTCAAAGCAATGGAAACTGCTCAATGTTTCTTAATGTAAAATAATGCACTTAGGGAAAAAGAATTCCGTGAGAGAGTACAATATTGGAGGTACAGTAGTGGCCAGCACTACAGAGGAAAACAATTTGGGGGTACTTATTTCATATGATTGCAAAATGAACAGTGTGGGAAAAGCCAATAGAATTCTAGGATGCATCACTAGAGGGGTCACCAGCAGGAGGAAGGAGGTCCTAATTGCCCTGTATAGATCTTTAGTGAGACCTCATTTAGAATACTGTGTCCAGATACTTGTACTATTTTGTACCTCATTGTTTGCCTTAAAAAAAATGTTTTCAATGAAAGTCATTGGAAAAGAACACTGTGTCCAGTTCTGGAGTCCTTACTTACAAAAATATATTGATAAGATAGAAGGAGTCCAGTGATGGGTAACAAAAATAATAAAAGGTCTAGGGAATAAACATATTAGGAGAGACTTCAGGAACTTAACCACTTGCCGACCGCCTCACGCCTATATACGTGAGCAGAGCGGCACGGGCAAGCAAAATCACGTACCTGAAACGTGATTGCCTTCCCGCGGGTGGGGGGTCCGATCGGACCCCCCCCCGGTGCCAGCTGCGGTCGGCATTTGGTTGGAAGCGATGGGAGACGAGGGGGAGGCCATCCGATCGTGGCCCCCCCCTCGCGATCGCTCCCAGCCAATGAGAAACATCCCCTGCCTCTGTATAGTACACAGAGGCAGAGGATGTGATGTCATCTCTCCTCGGCTCGGGAGTTTCCGTTCCAGCGCCGAGGGGAGATGACATGTAAGTGCACCAACACTCACACACACACAGTAGAACATGCCAGGCATACCTTACACCCCCGATCCCCCCCCAATCACCCCCCCCCCCCTGTCACAAACTGACACCAAGCAGGTTTTTTTTTTTTTTGTTTTTTTTTTCCTGATTACTGCATAGTGTCAGTTTGTGACAGTTAGCAGTGTTAGGGTAGTGACTGTTACCCCCCTGTAGGTCTAGGGTACCCCCCTTACCCCCCCTAATAAAGTTTTAACCCCTTGATCACCCCCCGTCACCAGTGTCGCTAAGCGATCATTTTTCTGATCGCTGTATTAGTGTCGCTGGTGACGCTAGTTAGGGACGTAAATATTGAGGTTCGCCGTCAGCGTTTTATAGCGTCAGGGACCCCCATATACTACCGAATAAATGTTTTAACCCCTTGATTGCCCCCTAGTTAACCCTTTCACCACTGATCACCGTATAACCGTTACGGGTGACGCTGGTTAGTTTGTTTATTTTTTATAGTGTCAGGGCACCCGCCGTTTATTACCAAATAAAAGTTTAGCCCCCTGTAGGTCTAGGGTACCCCCCTTACCCCCCCCTAATAAAGTTTTAACCCCTTGATCACCCCCTGTCGCCAGTGTCGCTAAGCGATCATTTTTCTGATCGCTGTATTAGTGTCGCTGGTGACGCTAGTTAGGGACGTAAATATTTAGGTTCGCCGTCAGTGTTTTATAGCGACAGGGACCCCCATATACTATCTAATAAATGTTTTAACCCCTTGATGGCCCCCTAGTTAACCCTTTTACCACTGATCACCGTATAACCGTTACGGGTGACGCTGGTTAGTTTGTTTATTTTTTATAGTGTCAGGGCACCCGCCGTTTATTACCGAAAAAAGGTTTAGCCCCCTGATCGCCCGGCGGTGATATGCGTCGCCCTAGGCAGCGTCAGATTAGCACCAGTACCGCGAACACCCATGCACGCACCGTACACGCACCGTACACCTCCCTTAGTGGTATAGTATCTGAACGCATCAATATCTGATCCGATCAGATCTATACTGGCGTCCCCAGCAGTTTAGGGTTCCCAAAAACGCAGTGTTAGCGGGATCAGCCCAGATACCTGCTAGCACCTGCGTTTTGCCCCTCCGCCCGGCCCAGCCCAGTCCAGCCCACCCAAGTGCAGTATCGATCGATCACTGTCACTTTTTTTTGTAGCGTTTTGGTGAACTGGCAAGCACCAGCGGCCTAGTACACCCCGGTCGTAGTCAAACCAGCACTGCAGTAACACTTGGTGACGTGGCGAGTCCCATAAGTGCAGTTCAAGCTGGTGAGGTGGCAAGCACAAGTAGTGTCCCGCTGCCACCAAAAAGACAAACACAGGCCCGTCGTGCCCATAGTGCCCTTCCTGCTGCATTCGCCAATCCTAATTGGGAACCCACCGCTTCTGCAGCGCCCGTACTTCCCCCATTCACATCCCCAACCAAATGCAGTCGGCTGCATGAGAGGCATTTTCTTTATGTCCTCCCGAGTACCCCTACCCAACGAACCCCCCCAAAAAAGATGTTGTGTCTGCAGCAAGCGCGGATATAGGCGTGACACCCGCTATTATTGTCCCTCCTGTCCTGACAATCCTGGTCTTTGCATTGGTGAATGTTTTGAACGCTACCATTCACTAGTTGAGTATTAGCGTAGGGTACAGCATTGCACAGACTAGGCACACTTTCACAGGGTCTCCCAAGATGCCATCGCATTTTGAGAGACCCGAACCTGGAAGCGGTTACAGTTATAAAAGTTACAGTTACAAAAAAAAAGTGTAAAAAAAAAAAAAAAACACAAACAAAAATAAAAAAAAATAGTTGTCGTTTTATTGTTCTCTCTCTCTATTCTCTCTCTCTATTGTTCTGCTCTTTTTTACTGTATTCTATTCTGCAATGTTTTATTGTTATTATGTTTTATCATGTTTGCTTTTCAGGTATGCAATTTTTTATACTTTTACCGTTTACTGTGCTTTATTGTTAACCATTTTTTTGTCTTCAGGTACGCCATTCACGACTTTGAGTGGTTATACCAGAATGATGCCTGCAGGTTTAGGTATCATCTTGGTATCATTCTTTTTAGCCAGCGGTCGGCTTTCATGTAAAAGCAATCCTAGCGGCTAATTAGCCTCTAGACTGCTTTTACAAGCAGTGGGAGGGAATGCCCCCCCCCCCCCCCACCGTCTTCCGTGTTTTTCTCTGGCTCTCCTGTCTCAACAGGGAACCTGAGAATGCAGCCGGTGATTCAGCCAGCTGACCATAGAGCTGATCAGAGACCAGAGTGGCTCCAAACATCTCTATGGCCTAAGAAACCGGAAGCTACGAGCATTTTATGACTTAGATTTCGCCGGATGTAAATAGCGCCATTGGGAAATTGGGGGAGCATTTTATCACACCGATCTTGGTGTGGTCAGATGCTTTGAGGGCAGAGGAGAGATCTAGGGTCTAATAGACCCCAATTTTTTCAAAAAAGAGTACCTGTCACTACCTATTGCTATCATAGGGGATATTTACATTCCCTGAGATAACAATAAAAATGATTTAAAAAAAAAAATGAAAGGAACAGTTTAAAAATAAGATAAAAAAGCAAAAAAATAATAAAGAAAAAAAATAAATAAATAAAAAGCACCCCTGTCCCCCCTGCTCTCGCGCTAAGGCGAACGCAAGCGGCGGTCTGGCGTCAAATGTAAACAGCAATTGCACCATGCATGTGAGGTATCACCGCGAAGGTCAGATCGAGGGCAGTAATTTTAGCAGTAGACCTCCTCTGTAAATCTAAAGTGGTAACCTGTAAAGGCTTTTAAAGGCTTTTAAAAATGTATTAATTTTGTTGCCACTGCACGTTTGTGCGCAATTTTAAAGCATGTCATGTTTGGTATCCATGTACTCGGCCTAAGATCATCTTTTTTATTTCATCAAACATTTGGGCAATATAGTGTGTTTTAGTGCATTAAAATTTAAAAAAGTGTGTTTTTTCCCCAAAAAATGCGTTTGAAAATCGCTGCGCAAATACTGTGTGAAAAAAAAAAATGAAACACCCACCATTTTAATCTGTAGGGCATTTGCTTTAAAATAATATATAATGTTTGGGGGTTCAAAGTAATTTTCTTGCAAAAAAAAATAATTTTTTCATGTAATCAAAAAGTGTCAGAAAGGGCTTTGTCTTCAAGTGGTTAGAAGAGTGGGTGATGTGTGACATAAGCTTCTAAATGTTGTGCATAAAATGCCAGGACAGTTCAACCCCCCCCCAAATGACCCCATTTTGGAAAGTAGACACCCCAAGCTATTTGCTGAGAGGCATGTCGAGTCCATGGAATATTTTATATTGTGACACAAGTAGCGGGAAAGAGACAAATTTTTTTTTTTTTTTTTTTTTTTTGCACAAAGTTGTCACTAAATGTTATATTGCTCAAACGTGCCATGGGAATATGTGAAATTACACCCCAAAATAAATTCTGTTGCTTCTCCTGAGTACGGGGATACCACATGTGTGGGACTTTTTGGGAGCCTAGCCGCGCACGGGACCCCGAAAACCAAGCACCGCCTTCAGGCTTTCTAAGGCCGTAAATTTTTGATTTCACTCTTCACTGCCTATCACAGTTTCGGAGGCCATGGAATGCCCAGGTGGCACAAACCCCCCCCCCAAATTACCCCATTTTGGAAAGTAGACACCCCAAGCTATTTGCTGAGAGGTATAGTGAGTATTTTGCAGACCTCACTTTTTGTCACAAAGTTTTGAAAATTGAAAAAAGAAAAAAAAAATGTTTTTTTCTGGTCTTTCTTCATTTTCAAAAACAAATGAGAGCTGCAAAATACTCACCATGCCTCTCAGCAAATAGCTTGGGGTGTCTACTTTCCAAAATGGGGTAATTTGGGGGGGGTTTGTGCCATCTTGGCATTTTATGGCCTTCAAAACTGTGATAGGTAGTGAGGAGTAAAATCAAAAATGTACGCCCTTAGAAATCCTGAAGGTGGTGCTGGGTTTTCGGGGCCCCGTACGCGGCTAGGCTCCCAAAAAGTGCCACACATGTGGTATCCCCGTACTCAGGAGAAGCAGCTGAATGTATTTTGGGGTGCAATTCCACATATGCCCATGGCCTGTGTGAGCAATATATCATTTAGTGACAACTTTTTGTAAATTTTTTTTTTTTTTTTTTTTTTGTCATTATTCAATCACTTGGGACAAAAAAAAAAAATATTCAATGGGTTCAACATGCCTCTCAGCAATTTCCTTGGGGTGTCTACTTTCCAAAATGGGGTCATTTGGGGGGGTTTTGTACTGCCCTGCCATTTTAGCACCTCAAGAAATGACATAGGCAGTCATAAACTAAAAGCTGTGTAAATTCCAGAAAATGTACCCTAGTTTGTAGACGCTATAACTTTTGCGCAAACCAATAAATATACGCTTATTGACATTTTTTTTACCAAAGACATGTGGCCGAATACATTTTGGCCTAAATGTATGACTAAAATTTAGTTTATTGGATTTTTTTTATAACAAAAAGTAGAAAATATCATTTTTTTTCAAAATTTTCAGTCTTTTTCCGTTTATAGCGCAAAAAATAAAAACGGCAGAGGTGATCAAATACCATCAAAAGAAAGCTCTATTTGTGGGAAGAAAAGGACGCAAATTTCGTTTGGGTAGAGCATTGCATGACCGCGCAATTAGCAGTTAAAGCGACGCAGTGCCGAATTGTAAAAAGTGCTCTGGTCAGGAAGGGGGTAAATCCTTCCGGGGCTGAAGTGGTTAATATGTACAGTCTGGAGGAAAGAAGGGAAAGGGGGAGACATGATTGAAACCTTCATATACATCAAGGGGGTGAATAAGGTTCAGGAGGACAGTTTTTTTTTTCAATAGGAAACCAAAATCAAGAACATGGGGACATGACTTTTAAACTAGCAGGCGGAAAGCTTAAAATTTAATCTTAGGAAATATTATTTTACTGAAAGAGGTAGTGAGCCAGTCAACAGTAAATGGCTTCAAACATGCTTGGGACAAACATAGATCTATATTCAGACAAAAAAGTCAACGCAAAAAAATAAACCCTGTTTAAAAGAAAAAGAAAAACAGACTTGATGGTCTACGTGGTCTCTTTTTTCTGCCGTCACTTTTTTCTATGTTTCTGCCCCCTCTTGTAAGTTCCTCAATGTCCATTGCTGTGATGACCACCCTCCCTTGTCTATAGAAACATGCAGGAGGTGGAACAGGGAAAATCCAGCAGTCAGCATCTTTAGTAAGTATGAAACTTTGCAGGTGACAGCAGCCAGGGCTTTTGGGCTGTAGGACTGCCAAATGAAGCAACTATAGGTATGCGCAGGCGCCACAATTACAATACTATTCAAGAGAAGAGTGTAGGATGGCCCTGCTAGTAAGAGCCAACGATCTAAAAAGTAGCAACAAGTGATGCACAAGGTAATAATTGTGGGGAAATAAGTTGATGGAGAGGGCTTAAAAAGATTGAGGACATTAACAAAATGGAAGATCTAGTGCTGACAGCAGAAAATAAACATGAACGTTACAAGAAAACGTGGCTTCTCTAGAACATGTTCATATATTTGGATGAAGGTAGATCCCTACTGGATAGCCCCATACAGCCGCCTTAAATTTCACACCTTGGCCGGTGCATGTGTTCTTTATCTAACACCCCCCCTCTTTTTTTTTTTCCCTCTGTGGGTAGCCAACCTTGTGTTTTATTTAGTAGTAGTATTTTCAGGGATTGCCTAATGTGGTCAGAGTGGGGGATAACTAGACAGATTGGTGTGGAGCGTTCCAGAAGTTCCCCAACCTTGAGACTTGGGTGTAATGATAGAGTATAAGTTGAAAGGTAGGTGGAGAGGGAAGGAGGAGGTGAGCTACGGAGGGAGGTAAGTGGTGAAAAGGGAAGGAGGGAAGGCTCAGGACGTTGCTCAGGAAAATGTGTTTATAGAGCCAGAGTTCCCAGTGTTTGAAGAATTTTGGTTGCCAGTTGAGGAGTTTCTCAATAGCAAGCATTGTATTTATGAGTCCTTTTACGTCTTGCAAATAAACTCTAGGTTTCTTCTAGGCTTTGGTAATAGTCTGTTTAGCTGCTATAAAAAGGAAAGTGGTGAGCATCTGCCGAGAAATGATGAGTCCTTGCTTTGAGTGATGTAGGAGGCCTATCTTAGGATCTTTTGAGATAGTAATATAGACCAGACTTTGATTAAAACCCAAGATTTTGGACCAAAATTATAGGGTTAGAACTTTTAACAATGTCCAGTGCTGTCCTTTCCTTCCTGTCCCAGTGAGAACTCGACCCCTCATAGACAGAAATTAAATCCTGATAGGAAAGCTAACTTCTCAATTCAGTGCAAGCAAAAAATACATATTAGTACAGTGAATATTGCAAGTAGAGTCCTCAGTCAAAAATTAAATGCATTTTCTACCATATGAAATTGCCACTTCTGGGACACCTGACTTGGGTTTGCTTGTTTCAGGTCAGTGGCTCGATAATAAACCAAAATGAGGATGGAACATGCATTTTCGTAAGTGCCATTCCTGGAGCGGTGAGCAAGTCAGAGGTGACTTGAACTGACAGTTGTTGGCCTGTCAACTTCCAGGGAAATGGAGCAATCATTGCAGGTTTTCCTTTATTTTGCACAGGTACTTTAAATCAGAGTCAATGGCTTGGTATTTTGGACAGCTATTTTATCTAAGAGAAATTCCCAAAACATGGCCTGTTAGGGGTACTTGAGGACAGTGTTGAGAACCACTCCTCTAAAGCTCTTTACCTCATCCTGTTTGGCTTTCTTCTATTCTTTCTACCTTTTAGACGATCCCTGAAAACTCATCTCCTCAGGGAAGCCTATCCCATCTCTACATAAAAACAGAACTTTAACTCTCTCCATCAGCTCATCCCCACACACTTATTACAAATTTGTTTCACTTGCTCCTTCCTTTTTAGATTGTAAGCTGTCATGAGCATGGCCTTTATAACCCTCTTGTGCTGAATTGTAGTGTACCGTCTTGTAGTGTACAGGCGGTGGTCTCAGCAGGGAGCATTGATAGTTTCAAGAAACTATTAGATAAGCACCTGAATGACCGCAACATTCAGGGATATACAATGTAATACTGACATATAATCACACACATAGGTTGGACTCGATGGACTTGTGTCTTTTTTCAACCTCACCTACTATGTAACTATGTCTTCCTGTTTCTTTTTTTGCAAAGCGCTGTGCTAACTGTTGCTCTATATAAATCCTGCATAGTAGTAGTAATGATCATAATAATGAATAGTTGTTAGTTGGTAACGTTAACCAAGACTGAAGGAGTGTTATCAATTTTATTTACTTGTTTGTAATTCTAATTGTTATTCTTTATTTTTATTTTTTTATTTTTTTTTAGAGAAATTCTGATGTATGAAGAATCAAACACTAACGTGGAAAAATGAGCTTGACATCATGGTTTTTGGTGAGCAGTGGAGGCACAAGACACAGACTGCCAAGAGAAATGATTTTTGTTGGAAGAGATGACTGTGAGCTCATGTTGCAGGTGATTTTTCCGTCTTTTCTCAGTCATGTGCTGCATAAAATTCTTATAGTTTTCTGTGATTTCCTGCCATTGTACACTTTTTGCCTTTCTAAACTTAAAAGTATTTTGTGAACACACTGAATTAAAAGGCCACCCCAATTCAGCAAATAGAAATACTGGGATCAAAACACATTTATTGATTGACCTTTTTATTTGAACCACTTCAATGCCGGGCACTTTTACCCCTTCCTGGCCAGGCCAATTTTCAGCTTTTAGCGCTGTTGCACTTTGAATGACAATTGCGTGGTGATGCAACACTGTACCCAAACGTAATTTTTATATTTCTGTTCACACAAATGGAGCTTTCTTTCGGTGGTATTTAATCACCATTAGGTTTTTAATTTTTTGCTAAATAAATGAAAAAAAGACTGAAAATTTTGAAAAAAAATTGATTTTCTTTGTTTCTGTTAAAAACAATTTTGCAAATAAATAATTATTCATAAATTTAGCCCAAAATTTATTCTGCTACATTTCATTGGTGAATATAATCCAAATCAGTGTATATTATTTAGTCTGTGTGAAAGTTAAGTCCACAAACTGGTATATATCTGAAAATTGATCAAACCTTATATACCCCCCAAATGACCCCCTTTTTGGAAAGTAATCCAAGGAATTTAGTAGGAGACATACTGTTACCAGTGCAGTACAGTGTCATCATTTAACTGGTAAAAGAGAAAGGGAAAACCACTGAGGGTGGGACTTTAAGGGCACTACCAAAAAACTCTTGAAGTAAAAAATTATTTTATTGAGAATATAAACAAAGTAGAATCAAAGTATACAACAAGAAGATACAATATCCTATATCTGACACATTTCAGAGATGATTGTGGTCTCCTTCATCAGGGGTTAACAGGACGTATATAGTCTATAAAATTCAAATACAGATAGTCAACAGAAAATTAATGAATCTATTCAATGGCAAACAGACATAGGAAAGCCATATAATAGCAACTCACATTTTATTCAGTTGTATATACATGAGAAAGTCCACATTCATATTTAAAAGAACACTGTCACATGGGGTCTCCGGCCGTCCTGCCCGCGTTGTAGCTGCTTACAATGAACATCTACGATGGAAATGCCTCAAAGAAAAAAAATTTAAAAATATATAACCCCGCCCCCAGAGGAGAAAAAAAGGGGGGACTCGGGGTTATAGAGAGGGTCCCTAAATGGAACAAAGCCAAAGGATGCTGGGACCTGAGAAGGGAGTCCTGGCAAGAAAGCAAATGAATATATAATATATATACACAGTGGGGACGGAAAGTATTCAGACCCCCTTAAATTTTTCACTCTTTGTTATATTGCAGCCTTTTGCTAAAATCATTTAAGTTCAATTTTCTTCCTCATCAATGTACACACAGCACCCCATATTGACAGAAAAACACAGAATTGTTGACATTTTTGCAGATTTATTAAAAAGGAAAAACTGAAATATCACATGGTCCTAAGTATTCAGACCCTTTGCTCAGTATTTAGTAGAAGCACCCTTTTGATCTAATACAGCCATGAGTCTTTTTGGGAAAGATGCAACAAGTTTTTCACACCTGGATTTGGGGATCCTCTGCCATTCCTCCTTGCAGATCCTCTCCAGTTCTGTCAGGTTGGATGGTAAACGTTGGTGGATAGCCATTTTTAGGTCTCTCCAGAGATGCCCAATTGGGTTTAAGTCAGGGCTCTGGCTGGGCCATTCAAGAACAGTCATGGAGTTGTTGTGAAGCCACTCCTTCATTATTTTAGCTGTGTGCTTAGGGTCATTGTCTTGTTGGAAGATAAACCTTCGGCCCAGTCTGAGGTCCTGAGCACTCTGGAGAAGGTTTTCGTCCAGGATATCCCTGTAATTGGCCGCATTCATCTTTCCCTCGATTGCAACCAGTCGTCCTGTCCCTGCAGCTGAAAAACACCCCCACAGCATGATGCTGGCCCCACCATGCTTCACTGTTGGGACTGTATTGGATAGGTGATGAGCAGTGCCTGGTTTTCTCCACACATACTGCTTAGAATTAACGCCAAAAAGTTCTATCTTGGTCTCATCAGACCAGAGAATCTTATTTCTCACCATCTTGGAGTCCTTCAGGTGTTTTTCAGCAAACTCCATGCAGGCTTTCATGTGTCTTGCACTGAGGAGAGGCTTCCGTCGGGCCACTCTGCCATAAAGCCCCGACTGGTGGAGGGCTGCAGTGATGGTTGACTTTCTACAACTTTCTCCCATCTCCCGACTGCATCTCTGGAGCTCAGCCACAGTGATCTTTGGGTTCTTCTTTACCTCTCTCACCAAGGTTCTTCTCCCCTGATAGCTCAGTTTGGCCAGACGGCCAGCTCTAGAAAGGGTTCTGGTCGTCCCAAACGTCTTCCATTTAAGGATTATGGAGGCCACTGTGCTCTTAGGAACCTTAAGTGCAGCAGAAATTTTTTTGTAAACTTGGCCAGATCTGTGACTTGCCACAATTTCTTTTTCTGAGCTCTTCGGGCAGTTCCTTTTGACCTCATGATTCTCATTTGCTTTGACATGCACTGTGAGCTGTAAGGTCTTATATAGACAGGTGTGTGGCTTTCCTAATCTAGTCCAATCAGTATAATCAAACACAGCTGGACTCAAATGAAGGTGTAGAACCATCTCAAGGATGATCAGAAGAAATGGAAAGCACCTGAGTTAAATATACGAGTGTCACAGCAAAGGGTTTGAATACTTAGGACCATGTGATATTTCAGTTTTTCTTTTTTAATAAATCTGCAAAAATGTCAACAATTCTGTGCCTTTCTGTCAATATGGGGTGCTGTGTGTACATTAATGAGGAAAAAAATGAACTTAAATGATTTTAGCAAATGGCTGCAATATAACAAAGAGTGAAAAATTTAAGGGGGTCTGAATACTTTCCGTCCCCACTGTGTGTGTGTGTGTGTGTGTGTGTGTGTGTGTGTGTGTGTGTGTGTATATATATATATATATATATATATATATATATATATATATATATATATATATATATATATGTATGTATTAGTGTGTGTGTGTGTATATATATATTATAAAATATAACGTGTATGAAAATTCGATCAGCAATTGAAGACATGGTGAATGTCAAGTTAAATTCGTTCCTATTCATTCTCTCCAGACATTGAGACAACAATTTCAGAGGGCCATCCCACACGGCGAAAACATCATCGATATACACTGACCATTTTCTTATGTGGTTTAGGTATATTGACAAGGCCTCGTTGGTGAGGAACATATGCTCCCACTCCCCTAGGTACAGGTTGGCATACGACCGGGCACAGCATGTCCCCATAGCTACCCCTTGCACCTGGAGGTAATGGGAGCCATTGAAGGTAAAGACATTGTGATGTATTATATAATCCAGAAGAGACAGGATGAACACGTTGTAGCCCCAATCCTCGTCTCCTCTTTGGTAGATAATGTTTTATAGCTGCCATTCCCTTGTCCTGGGGAATGGAGCTATATAAAGCATATAAAGCTATCTGTAGCTGTTTGCTCTGCTGCAAAGCGTTTCAGAAGTGTTGCAACATGGGCGTTTTTAACCTCTTCTTTAGGGTTAAAAGCGGCCGAAAAGCGCCGCTAAAAAAAGCGGCGCTTTACCGCTAACACACGGCCAGCCCCAGTGTGAAAGGGGTCTTAACGCTACTGAAAGCATTTTGTTAGCTTTTTTTCCCTTTTACTGCAAAAAGGCTCCTAAACGCTCTTAAATGCTCCTAAAACGCTACTACAAAAAGCTGAAAACATTAGTGTGCATTGAGCTTAAAGAGGAGTTCCACCCAGGGGGTCCATTAAAAAAAAAAAAAAATTAAAAGTCAGCAGCTACAAATACTGCAGCTGCTGACTTTTAATTGGACACTTACCTGTCCCTGGGTCCAGCGATGCGGGGGATCGAAGCCCTGCTCGTCCCCCCCCCTCCGCTCGTCGGCGCCGGCATTTCAATTGTGGGCGCCGGGCTGTGGCTTCACAGCCTGGCACCCACTGCGCATGCGCGAGCTGCGCCGCGCGCCGTGATTGGCCGCTCAATCACTTGGGACCTGTAACGGGTCCCAGATGATTGACAGGAGGGAGGGAGCAGAGCCGAGCCTTTCCTGTGCCGAGGGGGAAGTGATGTCACCAGCTCAGGCAAAGGAAGAGGCAGACTACGAGGGACCACCTAGCAACAGGCATTTAGAGGTAAGTAAACAAAAAAAAAATATCCAAATGTTTTTTTGTTTGTTTTTTTTAGCATTTTTCAGGTATTTTTGTTTTTTTGGGTGGAACCCCACTTTAAGTTGCTTTTACAGTATATAAATGTATGTTGATCAGTGTGATATATTAAGTGAATGTTTTTGTGAAGTACATTGCTGATTTATTTCTAAATTATATTTTATAGTCAAGAAGTGTGGACAAACAACATGCTGTTATCAATTATGAAGCATCTGCAGATGAGCATTTAGTGAAGGATCTGGGCAGTCTTAATGGGGTAGGTGTAAATGTTTTCTTTTATATGTTAATATATTATTTATGGCTATAAAGCAGCGAAATTATGTTTTTCACATCATTAACAACTTCATTACCATAAATGTACCATTTTGAAAGAGAATCTGTTATTTTGCATATTGCCAAACAAGTGACCTGTTCTCCTAAGGGCTCACCCCCTCTACCCACCAATACTCTTATTTGCCACACATCCCTAGAGCTTTGTTCTTCCGGGTAAGGGGGGGGGGGGGGGGGGGCATGTGACCTTTACCATCGTCCTTCCAGGGCAGAGTGCTTGGACCTGAAAAATCTAAATGCCAGGCCAAATCATGATTATGTAGGGAGAGGAGACGGTCATTAGAGATGGTTATTTTTTTTTTTTTTTTTTAAGGAAAGATGGTTATACTTTTGTTCAGTTTCAATTTTGTTTTCCTAGGAAGTAAAAGGAAATGTGCACAATGGGGTCACATATAACAATAAAACCTTACAGAGATAATTAACCTTTCCTATCACTGTCAAAACATGTTTTGACTGAAGTCCCTTACCTTCTGGATGATTCTAAAGATTAAACATAATTTGACATCAATCCTCTGATCCATGTAATGCTGGATCCAAATGGCAAAAGGTGGCCGAATCTAATGTATAGGAAATGCGGGATGATGTGCTTGAAAACTTCCATAAGCTTTCTTTATTACAAAGGTTGCAGCAATTTATGTATTGTGATGGGATCACACTACACACCGAAATGGCCGTATGATTTTGAGACCCTGTGTGCGCAGGATGTATTAGGGACCATGAGGAGCTATTGCATGGGGAAATGTCCCAAGCTGGTGTGCTACTGGGATGCAGCACACTTAAAGCGGAGTTCCAGGGATTTTATCAACTCCTCCCCCCGTCACAGCGAGATATGTCATGTCCGGCCACGTAATGGCTCCTGGAATATAATTGTCATCAATCTCTGGAGACAAAGCGCTGCCGCTGCTTGTAGCATCACTATGGTCTTTATGCACATGCGCGCAATCGGGAGGTGCATGCTGGGTAGCCAGCAGCACCTTATCCCAGAAGGACATACCAGTGGGCTTTGGCTTCCCATACTCAAGAGAAATGTACTTGGCAATGACTGCTAAGTCTAAGTACCCATTTAATAACTTGGTACTATTGATATTGTATTGAACACGCTTATAGTGGGATACAATATCAATAGTACCAAGAGATGGCCCATGGATACAGGACCAAGTTATGAAATGGGTACGTATACAGTCCCCTTAAAGTGGAAGTAAACCCTCCTATCGTTTTCAGCCAAGGAAGCTGCCATCTTGGCCTCTGTTTAATCTACAACTGCCATGATGCTGCACATGTGATCCGTTATGACACCAGCCATTGGATGGTTTGACAATCTGGTTGAGAGCACAACCAATGGGAGTGTTACATTTCCGGCACTTGCCGGAAAGGTAACTGTTTTATGGATCTCCTCCTATGTGATAAGCACAGTTTGTACACATTCAGATATTCCATTCGCCTCTATACTTAAGGGGACTGTATACTTGCCCCTTTAATAACTTGGTCCAGTATCCATGGGCAATCTCTTGGTACTATTGATATTGTATTGAACATGCTTATAGTGGGAATTTGTGACCACTTACTGCTGTGTGTGATTTTATACTCAAATACCTATACATGACTACTATATACCAGTGGTATCTACTATAGACCGCATGATATATGTGTATCCCACTACTTTAGACACACATGCAATTTAATTTTTTCGGCTGTTTGTTAGTTTGGTCAAGTTCTCCCACACCTTGAGCCCCCCCATATGATACAGGGAGGGCTATTAAAGGATAAGTTCACCTTTTCATAACGTTACACCCATATTCAGGGTGTAACATGTTACAATCAGACTGGCCCCCTCTCTCCTCCCCCAGATTCCCTTCTCTGACAGCTAGCAGGGATCGTCTCCCCCTACTCGCTGTCGCAATTTAAAAAAATGTGGCCAAAGGGGCTCCTGCCCAGCAGCATCACTCATTCACAGTCCTCTTGTGAACATAAAACTACAAGTCCCAACAGCCTTTGTTGCTGTCAGCTTGTAGTTTTCAATGAACTATCACGGCGCTGTGGACCACTTGGGTAGTTCATTGAGTCTTCCTGTCAGATTGTATATGCTTGGCTGTACGATGTATGGGCACACAGATACACTGACAAAGCTGCATGACACCAGCAATCTGCTGATCGCTTGTGCAATGCTTTACGGGCTCCATAAACAAATAATTATAAATGCCCATTTTTTACATACAAAGAAAAAGTGCATTTATTTTTGTTAAAATGTGAACTTATCCTTTAAAAACAGGGTTACAGACTTGAAACAGAGTTGAAACGGCAGCTACGTATGGAAAAGTATATGCCTACTGAGGTATTCTTGGGAAATGTATTGTGATGTTAAACCCAAGTCCCTTTAAGTCCATCTAACATTCCCCTCCTCCCAGATTACCAATACTGCTTTCCAAAGGTGCCCCCTCAAAGTGGAGGCATTCTAATGCAGGAGGTATGTTATTGACAATATCACCAGGTAAAAACAGAGAGGGAAAAACCTAAAGGGAAAAAAAAAGTAATGCAGCCACCACATCTGATGATTTGTAAGCTGCAATATATAAAATTTCTGGTTTTGGGTTTAATACTGCTTTAATAGGGTATGGGGAATGTGACTTGCAACTCCAGGTAAGGCTACTTTGGACTTGATAAACCCCTTCTGGGTAGATATTTACATTAGATTGTATTCGGTTCCTGTTACATAAACACACAAAACTTATGATCTTGCATTTGTTTTGTGTGTAGGCGAGTTCTGCTTGTCTAATCTATGTTGCATGTTGTTCTGTGGTGCTAATGACTGAACCCCATGCTGTAATTCATGGCCCCCAATGTCCTATTCATTTGTATTATATTCTCATTCCCTTTAGCCATTCTTAGGCTGGCCTTACACTATATACAATTGTCTTGTTCAACTTTGCTTTAGATTTACCAAAACCATATAATATGAGGTCAAACCTGAACCCTTTCAATTTGTATGTGATCAGGCAGGCCCTTGCGCTACATAGTTGAAGGTAAATCTGAAGGAAATTGAATAAGAAAATTGTATAGTGTATGGCCAGCCTTACTTGTATGATATGTAATACAACCTATCTTCATGGTGCATTTTTTGGTACAATATATATGGGGTTGGCTAAATTGACAACTTTTGATAGCTTGCTGCATGTTACCAGTGCAGGATTGTAATGTTAGCTGTGGAACCTTCAATAGAGGTTGATTGAAAAAATATATCATTGGATAGATACACATACTACTGCCTTTTTTTTTTTTTTTTTTTCTCTAAAGAGCCATTCATAATTTATGAATGGCTTTAAATGGTAACTCGCCATAAATTCCCTACACATTACTGTGCTATATGTGTTGTCAGTTACTGTATTTATCTCACAATTGCACAGATTCATGTGCACCAATGGCCTCCAAACTAGATCACCTCGCTTGTTTTTTATCTGGCCTTGGTGTCCCACTGACACCCAATAATGGGACACTATTCCTCCCACTGACACCCAATAATGGGACACTATTCCTCCCACTGACACCCAATAATGGGACACTATTCCTCCCACTGACATCCAATAATGGGACACTATTCCTCCCACTGACACCCAATAATAGGACACTATTCCTCCCACTGACACCCACTAATGAGACACTGTTCCTCCCACTGACACCCAATAATGAGACACTATTCCTCCCACTGACACCCAACAATGGGACTCTATTCCTCCCACTGACACCCAACAATGGGACTCTCTTCCTCCCAGTGACACCCACGATGGGGCACTGTTCCTCCCAGTGACATCCACGATGGGGCACTGTTCCTTCCAGTGACACCCACGATGGGGCACTGTTCCTCCCAGTGACACCCACGATGGGGCACTGTTCCTCCCAGTGACACCCACGATGGGGCACTGTTCCTCCCAGTGACCACCAAGCCTAAGACATTTTCTTCTCCCATTGGCCACAGTCCAGTCCCACTTAAAATCGAATGGACAGTAAACTGGCCCTTCGTTTAGAAAGTTTGGAGACCCATGATGTACATATCACTAGACCAAAAACTTAGTTGCACTGTGCGGTTGTTTAGTGAGTTTTGACACTGGCCACTTTCACACTGAGGCGCTTTACAGGTGTTTTCGCGTTAAAAATAGCGATAGCAAAGCGCCTGTAAAGCGCCTCTCCTGTCACTCCAGTGTGAAAGCCTGAGTGCTTTCACACTGGAACGGTGCACTTGCAGAACGGGAAAGTCCTGCAAGCCGCATCTTTGGGGCAGTTTAGGAGCGGTGAATACACCGCTCCCAAAACATCCCTGCCATTGAAATCAATGGCCAGCACTGCCAAAGCGCCTGCAAAGCGCTTCGGCAGCCACGCTTTGCGGGCACTTTTGACCCTTTTTCGTCCGCTAGCGGGGGTTAAAAGCGCCCCACTAGCGGCTGAAAAGCGCCTGTAAAACTAGCGGCGCTTTACCACTAATATGGCCGCCGCTTCAGTGTGAAAGTGGCCTAAGAGCTGCCATTATTGCGACTACTATTATAAATGTTCACCATTGTGTGTTACATGATTGGGTTAATTCAGGGTGCCCAAAAACCTGTAGATTGTGTGGATGTAACTTCTTCACAGCAGCAGAAGGCCCAATCATCACTGGATCCGTTTTTTTCTCATATTGCACGGGGGCTTAAAATTGTAGCTGTATAAAGCTGTATAAAAACCAGTAATGTAGGCCTGAACCATCCTTTCCAGACAATAACTGTTGGGTGGGAAGGTGAGTAGTGGGCTATATACAGTACTGTATGCTCTCATTATTGACAGACAAAATCCAAACTGAGCTATTGATGCATGTGTGAACATTTTTTTTTTGCCCTGAAAAGTTTTGCATTATTATCTCTTTATTATGTTTTACTTTTATTTGCAGACATTTGTGAATGATGTCCGGATTCCTGAACAGACTTATATTACGCTGAAGCTTGAAGATAAGCTGAGATTTGGCTATGATATCCTTTTAAAATGTAATTGATAAATGCATTTATTTAGACGAGCTGAAATCGAATGCATTATGCTAAATCCAGTAGAAAATGGTCAAAGGATGCAAACAATCAATTCTGCTTAATAGGCTGCTTCAAGTCTGAAACACGCAGTCTATTCCTATGTAAAAGTTTCATCGATCCCTGTATAGCAGTAAAGAAAAAGCATTACCGTATGTAAGTGAATAAAATAAATGATTGTACATTAGATTTCAATATATTCACCATAAACCAGTCTCTGTTCTTGTTAATCCCAGATTAATATCCTATTTCACCTCTCACGTCTAGGCCTATGATTCAGGAGTGTTTGGACATTAATGACCGATGACACAATGTTAACACTCAGACTGAAAAATAAATAATTCATATACAGAACGTTGTGCCATGGTAACAAATGGGTTGAACTGCTAGTTGAGGATAAACAATAGACATGCTGTATGGGTAATCTAAGGAGCATTGTGCGGAGCCTTTTCTTAGAACCCACAGACACAAGTGCCATGTCACAGCGCCAGCAATAATTCCATATAATAATGAGTACTACACAGATCCAACCAGCGAAGAGCAATGTGTTTACTTCCACAAATAAACATTTTCAGGCTCCATTCACACTTGTGGGACTCAAGTCAGTCGATTTCCATTGCAACTTTGGTCTGTTGCACAACTGTTGCATTGATAACATTAAGATGCGACTTTCATTCAATTTTTGAAAGTTTATATTGCACTCAAGTCACATGAAAGTCGCATCAAAGTAGTGCATAGATTTGAACAGCTTACATTTAAATACATGGGCTTCAGCTTGTCTTGCAACTTTGTGTCCAGAGTTGCATGACAAGTCGAACAAGTGTGAATGGAGCCTTAGCGAAAATCAAAAATCCAGAAGGAAAAGTAATAACAAGAGTCAGGAGCAGCTCAATACATGGACAATCTTCTCTAGCACCAGTACTGTTTTAATACTTATGAAAGCAGAAAGCATTGAGAATTTCTCAGTCAGGTTCACCCATCTCCATGCCCCACAAGTTTCCTTGGATGGATAAAGGCCCTAGCTGGGTTTTGAGCCTCAAGTGTCACTGACCTTCCGTAATGGGAGGTCCGCGCAAGCCTGGTAAGCGAGCTCTCTTTAAGGTGGAGGTGGTAGTTTAAGGATCAAACACTTTATGGTGAAGGATGGTGTGGATACCGTTGGAAGGATCCTATTATCACATTTGGACTTTTTATTTAATTTATCTAATTTTTTTTCAACATTTTTTTCACTGGTGTGTGTTTTTAGCGCAACTCTTTATACAATTGTTTATATGAGACTGTGCATATCTCGCAACAGAGTTGTTGCTTTCTAAATGCTATACTACACAGGATTTGTACCTCAGTTATCCAACTTTAAGGTTCAACCACTGCCATTGTGGTGTTGGAGGTTGGGGGACATTTTCCCTTTCTAGAAAAAAAAAAGGATAACAGAGGTGATAAAGCCCTGACTTATATCCCATAGAGAGAAAATTTTTTCCAATGCAGTTGCTTATTAACAGGCGGTGGAGATGCGTTTTTACACCACTTCCCCTTAAGGCAGTCGGATAGGGGTGTAGACCATGGTAGTGTGGCTATTGCAAGGTTCAAATATGCAGTGAGGTGGTGACCTATCACCCCCTTGTAAAGTGCAACTTCTCTTGCAAAGTGATACCTATTTGCCTTTACTAAATCAACCCAATTTACTTTGTGGTTACTTCTATAAATCAAAAAGATTTCTGCAAAAAACATAGCATGTAGCTAAGTCTGTTTAATCTTTGGCTACTCAGTTTATACAGTACATTCATAACATTACAAAATGAAAAGTTCGGCACTTTAAATGAAGCATATTACAGACCATAAAATGTGTAAAAGTATCAAAGTATTTATTATCAAAAAGTATATCTAGCACATAATAGATACATGCAGAATTGATAGATGTACAAAACACGATTACATTGAATATATATACACGCATACATTGCATTGGTGTCAAGGCACATGCTAGTGGCCGGTATGTAAGGCTCCATGTAGTTAGGAGATAATAAGAGTAAATCTATAAACATATATAAAAGGAACGTGATGGATTGAAGTCATGACTGCATCCTGAATAGGCCCGACGCGTTTCATGATAAAAACCACTCATCGGGGCGGATGCGTCGACATGTCTGAAAAAGACCAGTAAATTTGATAAAAACTTTGACAAGTAATATAAATGTATATAATAGCAGGGAAAGGAAGTATCAAATCCTATAGGACTTACATGAAGCTAATAGGCAAAACATACAGTATAGTCCATCCAGGGACCCAAGAAATAGCCCGTCCTGTTAGCTGCGGGCAAAGCACGCACGCACAAAGCATCCCACAAATTAGAAACCTCCATAGGTGCTGAGTAAAGGTGCATGACCCCAGAGTCTGTAAAAAAAAAACAATTAATACTTTAATAGTTAACTGTGTGCCTAGCCTGTGCTTTCTCACGGTGGGGGAGATGCTTTCACAATGGGAAGACATTGATCCATGCTCCTGCTTTGCGGGAACACAAGATCAATACCTTCCCTACTGACAGAACAGCAATCTTGCCATTCTGCTTGTGTGTACTGTACAATTGGCAGGTGCTGGCGGACATCTAATCCGCGGTACCTGCCGCTGGGCTCTGGCTGTGTGTGATCAGAGGGAGCGGGTCGCCAGCGGCACACGTGCGCGCCCTAGACCCGGAAGTGCTAGCAGGTGATCTTGCACAGAGCGACTGCCCGGCCGCAATACTGCCCAGCCGCAATAAATCTGCGGTGGGCGGTCAGGAAGTGGTTAAATTCCTTAAAACCATCGGATCATCATTAAAGACAAATCAGGATAAACTGGTGACCTCAAATAGGTAGCATTAGTGAAACACCGAGCACTGTACAAATGAGTGTATTGAACCGACGGGTATCTGAGAAAGATACGATTCATCCCTGTATTGACACATGTTGGGGAGGGGACAGGACGCAGCAGGAGACAGCTGATCTGTCTCAGAAAGGATAGACACACTATTTTGGCTTTTTTGGCGTTTTGTTTGGCTTTCTATAGAGTGGTGCACTGAGCACCCAGCAAATGTGAGTAACCTGTCAGAGGGGTTATGGTTTATTAATAAAATTATTTTATAAAACGGCATCACACTATCAAGTCCCTTTTTATGTTTTGCACGAGTGTGGAAGCAGCAGAACCGAGCAGCCCAGCACTCCATATTTATTTTACCAGCACGGAGACACTTTATACATTTCAACACCTATGTGGATTATAAGGTTTGTGATGCTGTGATCACTCTATGGTAAAAAAAACGTTTGGACGTCAACACATTTTTTTAGTGTCATTGCATCCATGCACTCATGCTAACATCCAGATAGCGCAGCATTTCCTCTATAAATATTGCATTTGCACAGTCGTATGGGACGTGATCAGTGCTAGCAGCTGTCCTGATAGGAGGTGTTGCATATTTACAGATTTTGGGTAGCTCACAAGATTTCTTGGTTTTAGCCTGTGCAATGTGGTTGGTCAATGCTGATTACTAATTGTTATAACTGTTAATGTTACTTGCTATTTCCTTAGCAGAAAATACATACAAATCTTTTTACTGTAGTACGTGGGGAAATGAAGGTCCCTGAGGAAGCTCTTAAGGTAATTCACTTTATATATGAATAATGTCCAATATTTTGTTTTTATTTTTTTTCCCAGTCCTTCTTTCCACACCACTCTGTGAAATGTGGCTCCTTCTGCTGTAAACAGGAAACACAAGTCACAAAGCATCTATAATATGGAACAATTTTATTCTTTGCTCCTGTAACAACAGGATTCTGACCTGTTTATTAAGTTTTGTTTGCGATTTTGTGCTGGGAACCCTCTGCCTCATATCTTGAATTGGTCAGTGGGTCCTTTGGAGGTAGGCTACTGGGCAGGGGGTCAGTGGAAGGTTTGAGTTGTACATTTGTACCCCTTTCTAAGGCCGGCCATACATGGTGCAAATTTCTTTCCTGCAACCACGAGTTTCAGGAAAGAAATTTGCACGAACCCCCAATCAAGAGAGTGTTGACGGGAATCAGCAATTGTCTTATCCCGGCAGGGGCGGGCGGGGAAGCCGTCCCTGCTGGGAGAAGACAGTGATTATTGCTAGCGCCTATAGCAGCTGCTAGCAATAATTGCAAGAGAATCCGGCAGGCTAGTTGTACGCAAGTTGATCGATCAACTTAGTACATTCAGCCTGCCCATTAACGGTTTGAATCTCGGCCGGTTCCTGCTGAACTGTGTGTGGACAGTGTAAGATTTAATAATGTTCCATCCTGTGGCAGACAGAGGAGGTCGCACCAGATTCCTGCTTTTAATGCCAGAGTATCCTTTTTATTCTGGTCCTGTAACCAGAATAAATAAACACAAGGCTGAAGTGTTCGGGATGGTTGTACCAGAAACTGTCCACAAAGTCAGTCATAAATAGGTTAATGTGACATTAGAACTGAGTTTTCTGTCTGTGTCAATCATTTGTACCAAGGTCACTTTAGAAGTTAACCGCTTCCCGACTGCCGATGTACGTCGGCAGAATGGCACGGGTGCGCAAAAGGGCGTACCCGTGCATCCCTTCGTAATCCCGGGCTAGCGGGAGCGTGCCCGCGGACTCTGTCTGCCGGTGACCCGCGATCGCGGCGAGGAGAGGCAGAACGGGGAAATGCAAATGTAAACAAGGTATTTCCCTGTTCTTCCTAGTGACATGTCAAGGATCTACTGCTCCCTGTCATGTCCTAGGTAGCCCATCCCCTCTACAGTTAGAACACGATGAGGGAACACATTTAACCTCTTGATCGCCCCCTAGTGTTTAACCCCTTCCCTGCCAGTGACATTTACAGAGTAATCTGTGGCTATTTTGACCGCTGTATAAATGTCAATGGTCCCAAAATAGTGTCAAGTGTCCCATCTGTCCACTGCAATGTCACAGTCCTGATAAAATTCGCAGATCACCGCCATTACTAAGAATAATAAAAAAAAATTTATTAAAAAAAAGGCCATAAATCTATCCCCTATTTTGTAGATGCTATAACTTTTGCGCCAATCAATATGCACTTATTGCGATTTTTTATTTATTTATTTTTACCAAAAATGTAGAAGAATACACATCAGCCTAAACTGAGAAAGAAATTAGTTTTTTTATATATTTTTTGGGGGTATTTATTATAACAAGTAAAAAATATTGCTTTTTTTTTCAAAATTGTCAGTCTTTTTGTGTTCGTAGCGCAAAAAATAAAAAACGCAGAGGTGATCAAATACCACCAAAAAGAACGCTCTATTTGTGGGGAAAAAAGGATGTAAATTTTGTTTGGGTACAACGCGTAACACTTTCAGTTCTAGATTCCAAAGAGTTTTTCTCAGAGTGAGTAGTCTTCAGACCAATCTACTTCTTCAGTTGTAGAACAGAATATTAATCCAGAAAGAGTTACTGTCTAATGAGCCTCATTTACCAGCATCCAACAGAATCTTTTTTTTTTTTTTTTTTTTTATGCAGTTTGTGATCATTCTTTTGATGTTTAGTGCCATTTCAGATCAAACAAGAGATTTAAAGTGGAAGCAAACCCTCCTATAATTTTCATCCAAGGAAGCTGCCATCTTGGCCTCTGTTTAATCTTCAACGGCCATGAATGCTGCACATGTGATCAGTTATGACACCAGCCATTGGATATAACTTATCTTTGAAATGGTTAAATCTATGGGTTTATTTCTGCTTTAAGGTAGTTCAACTATCTAAAACCTAAATTTGAACAATTGATCAACAGAAAGTTAATGGCATTAGATGTCAACTATTCTTCTGATTGCCCTGTGTTGCCAAAGAAAATTTGTTTATTTAACGATTTATTACCTTTCAAAGAGACTCCTCCAGAGAATGCCTTTCTATTGCTTTTCCCTTTTTCTTCTCCTCTAGTAGGGGTGGTGGAATCATTATTTAAGACTCATATAGAAATAGGTGGTGTCTATTTTCTGAGCAAATATGATGGTCTATAAATGTATTTGTCAGTCACACTGCCTTCAAAGTAGGCTTCATGCTCTACTTGTGTGTACAGGTTTTCTCACACATATTAGACCTATGTTGCTTCCTCTAACCTTGTTAGTTGGCAGAAAATTACACTGTTGACAGTCTCGGTGAGTGATCACTGTGAGAGTGAAGATTGATAAAATGCTTCTCCGTCTGCAGTAGACTGATGACATCATATTTACGGGAGGCACTCCTTAGTCCTAGAAACAACCATTAAAGCTCAGCAATGGCTTTTCAATAAAAAAAGTACCTTTTTTTTCTTCAATTATACTATGACTAAATATTGTGACTGTTGAGAATGTATTCATACAGCCATGTAAAGTTACGGATAGGTCCACCTTGTTGGGCATTTGCATTAGTGATGTCTCTACTCAGTTGCTTGTTATTCATTGGGTCTGCTGAAGAAGAAGCCTTCCAAGCATTCAGAAAAGGCAGCTTCTTGGGTGAGGACTGGTAGTTGTTTAGAACAGATAATGCAGGACAGCCCTATTGTCTGGTATGCATATTTTTATCAATACTTCCCACCTGTCCTTTTATTTAGCCATGACCAGTGCTTAGGTTGCAAAGTTTTAGATCTCATGCACACTGGACGTTCTAATAACATTCTAAAAACGGCAGCAGCTTTGCAGTGAGTTTTTCAATGTTTTTGCAATAAAGAATAAAGTTTTTTAGCGTTTTTTTCAATGGGATCATAAACATTAAACTCTGGTAAGACACGTTTTTGAATTTATCTGCATTTTTAGGTGTTGGAGCGTCTTTACAGCTGAAAAACTCCTCTCAGAACCCACTAGTTTTGGGGGGGGGGGGGGGGGGGGGTTCCCAGCCCAAAAAACACCCCAGCCAAAAACAGTTGATAACAGCCTATGTGTGCATGGACACAGAGGATAACATGCTGGAGAGTTTATACTGTAGAAGAAAACCTCTGAAGCCAAAAAAAAAAAAAACAGCTGTAACATTATCCAGTGTGCATGAGGCCTTAAAAGCAGTGCTCCTACTTTAATATATATATATATATATATATATATATATATATATATATATGTATATTGATTACCTCTTTTTCCAGAAACCTTTCTCAGGACAACACAAAGAGCCCCCATTTTTCCTCTTTGTTTCTATCCTGTTTTGTTTATGTTCTCTTTTAGAACTGAGTTTAGACTAAAAAGTTTGATCGTATATACGCTTGCTTGTGTTTCCTGTTAGAGAAGGTAAGTCAAATCTGGTAGAGCTATTTTGGAGGATTCCCAAACTAGAGTAAGCCTTATTCTCTTCTTTCTTTAGCATGAAAAGTTTACAAGTCAACTCCAGTTTTCTCAAAAGCAAATTGAAACTGAAGTATCGAAATGCAAGAGCACAGACATAAAGACAAACATGCCTACAGATGTTCATCACAAAGCTTTGGAGACATTGAAGTCAGATGAAAAGCTTGCAGGTATCCTGCTTTATGTTAGTTTTGGACCTTTCTGTGTTTCAAGCAGTGGCGTCTCCAGCTTTCATATTTAGGGGGGGGCACATGGGGGGACAGGGACAAAAATAGGGGGGCAATATTAAATGCAAATATATATAGATATATTTTATCTATCCTGGGGCCCTTTACCCCTTTACTACGATCCCACAACGGCCCTTTCACATGTTCTGCAGTGAGCTCCCTTCCTACTGTATTGGGGTCCCCCCAGGGTGGCAGAAAACAAGAGATATATGTCACCAGCATACCAAGAAAATATAAGGGGCCAAAGCAGTGGGAGAACTATCAGGGTTGCAAAGGTTGTCTTGCCACCTGGCCCTGGTGTTCTGTCACTGTGGGGTTTCCCAGCCTCCTCTTGCTGTCCTGCCCCTGCTATTGACAGCGCTGGTCTAGCATTTCTTGGAGTTTACAAGCTCGTTCTCCTGTCCTAAGGACGGGAGAAATCAGTCTGTTTTTTCAGTAACAGAGTCCTGGTGGAGTCCTTCCTGCAACTCGTTCTTCTCCCTGCCAATGAGGATGCAGGGGAAGTAGCAGATCGGGCGGCCGTGGTTGTGTGAGCGCTCGCATTATGCAGTGTCAGCGAGCAGAGGGAGGGGGGAGGAATCACCTGCAGTCGCTGACTGGGGACGTTCTCCCTCTCAATAGACTGTGTTACCCCAGCGGTGGCCCGAGTAAGATGCGGCACATCCGATATGAATACAAACAAAAAGAAATTGCCTTTTTGTAAAAAAAAAAAAAGAAAATTTATTGGGGGGGCACATGGTGGGGCCCAGCATAATGTTGGGGGGGTCAGGGCCCCCTCTGGCCCCCCTAGGGTCGCCATTGGTTTCAAGCAGAACTCCAGACAGTTTTTTTTTTTTTTCCAACAGTGGGGCTGTGCTTGCACTGCATGAGTTAACTGCTTGTTTTGGTCTAGGGGTTTAGTGAGCAGAAAGATACTCATCTAATCCTCCGATCCTTCCAGAGAAAATACAGATTCCTTTAGCTCCTGCCACCTCCGCAGTCCAGCGGTCTTGTGCAGTGGACTGTTCCTGATGCCATAGGCCATCTCTGGACCTCAAGACGTCAGGAACAATCGACTTCTGGACATGGGGTTTTCCAGGAAAATTGAATGATCGGGTGAGTATAGGCACTGTGTTCACCCCTAGACAAAACAAGCAGTTAACCCGTGTGGTGCGGAAACCGCCCTGCTGCATGGGGGGGGGGGGAGAAATTGCCCAGAGTTAGGCTTTAAATATGTTTTTCTCTGTTTTTTAGGAAGTTCTAGTGATGTGTCTTTAGCATTATAATTATTTTTTTTTAAATTTATTTCTCACTGATGTTCCAACCTGTTTGCTGAGCTTTGGAAATAGGAGAGAGATCATATCACTTCATAAAACTCAGCTAAGCTTGTGTTAAGACTAAAGCAATTTGGCCCTGATTGATCCAGTCCTCTGGATTTAATTCACACCCCACTTAGACCCCTTTCACACTGGGGGCGCTTTGCAGGCGCTACAGCGCTAAAAATAGCGCCTGCAAAGCGCCCTGAAAGAGCCGCTGCTGTGTCTCCAATGTGAAAGCCCCGAGGGCTTTCACACTGGAGCGGTGCTCTGGCAGGACGGTAAAAAAAAGTCCTGCTAGCAGCATCTTTGGAGCGGTGTATACGCCGCTCCTGCCCATTGAAATCAATGGGGCAGCGCAGCTATACCACCGGCATAGAGCTACTGCAGCAGTGCTTTGTGGTGGTTTTAACCCTTTCTCGGCCGCTAGCAGGGGGGTAAAACCAGCGGCCGAATACCGCCGCTAAAACGACGGTAAAGCGGCGTTAAAAATAGCGCAGTTTTACCCCCGACTCTGGACCATAGGACAATGTTACAAGGAGAAAACAGTCTGAAAAAGACATTGAAGTGAGGTGTCAGGTAAGTAATATTGCATGTCCACCTCTCTGTAGACTAAATAAGCATCAAACCCTTGCACTATGGGGGGGAGCCCACTGCAAGGGTTGTTGTCTCATTCCTGGAGTTCAACTTAAAGACTTGCAGAGTAGCTCTCTGATAGGTGGGGAGGCCTCATTTGTCTCTAAGAGCTACAGCCTCCAGCAGAATTTCATTATCTGACATACTTCCAAGTTTCTCAGATGCCTTGTTCCCTTCTGTATATTATGGTTGCTCCCCTTGGTTTCTAAGTATTCTCTGTGGGCTCTAGTGATGTAGGGGCCATCAGATTGAGCCACAACACACTTCATTGGGTATACAGGCATCCAACACATCCAGAAGTGTTGAATGCTAAACATTCTCCTGGAGGCCTTAAAGTAATAAACCCTCAGCGATTTTTAGCTTAACGCTTTGAGCCCAATAAAATAAAATAAATCTTCCCCAGTAAATTATTTATTAAAGTAGTTGTGAAGAAAAGTCCTACAAATATATAGTCTGACCAGATAAAGTATATCTTAGTAATTCATATTTTGAAAATATAAATAATGCTTTTTTTAAGATATATATACTGTATATATCATTTTTATGGAGGTCACGTGATCTCTGTTCCTTCTGCAGTGCACCACAGAACGGCCAGTGGGCCAGACTATCCTGTGATTGATTTCTGGAAGTGTTACTGCCAGCAAGCGTTTCTAAGGAAATGGAACGCATGCCAATAGCCTGGCAGAATCGCATAACTTTCTCCTTCCCCAGCTGACTTGCGCAGTTTTGATTTTCCAGGAGAGGAGATAAAGGATGGATGGGAGGGACATGGCACCAAACGGACAACCAAAGTTACAGGCACGCTCTGTACTTGCACATTGTGCTTGTACCTGCGAACAGAACTAGAAGTCACACAAACTGAACACGCTAGCGCAGATCAGCTTCCGTGCTTGGCTTGGTCAATTTTACAACCAGGAAGAAGGGGAACAACCAAGTGATAAATAAAGGAATCTGCAAAAATTCTGCTGAAGATTCCCTTTTTGGAAGTTTTATCATAAGTTTTATCATCATTATTTTTACCTTTTTTTTTTTTTTTTTTTCATTTCACTCTGGACAATTTTCACTTGGATTTGTGTGATAATGATGGACATTTGTTTTATTTATATTTATCTAATACATTTTTAATATTTTATGTGTTTCAACGCTGCACTTTTTTGCACAATTGTTTTGGGTTGGTATCTTAAAGTGGTTGTAAACCTTCCTTTTTTTTTTTTTTATTAACAAACATATAATACTTACCTCAACTGTGCAGTTCGTTTTGCACAGTGTGGCCCTGAATCTCATCTTCTGGGGTCCCCCCGGCGGCGCTTGCTGCTCCTCCCTGCATCGGTAAACCCCCCGGGAGAAGCATTTTTTCTGGGGGTTACCTTGCGGGCGTGCTCCCGAGTCCAGCATTTGCGTGCATAGACACAGAATGCCGGACTCGGGCCCTGGCACCCACATCATTGGATTTGATTGACAGCAGCGGGAGCCAATGGCTGCGCTGTTATCAATCTATCCAATGAAGAGCCGAGAACCCTGGACGGAGAGGTCCAGCGCGTCTCCGCCAAAGGAGCGAAGGGCTCAGGTGAGTAAAACGGGGGGCTGGTCACTGTCAGAAGTTTTTTCACCTTAATGCATAGCAGTGGTTCTCAACCTGGGGTCGGGACCTCCTTGGGGGTCAAATGATTTGCCAGGGGTCACCGAATCCTTGGCTGTTCCTGAAGCCCGCGCTGCTCTCCCTGCCTTTTTGCGGCCGCCCAGCAGGGCTGTCCCTGGAGCCTGTGGCCGCCCAGATGGGCTGTTCCTGGAGCCCGTGGCCACCTGCTCGGCCTCTTTGCAGCTGCCCATTCAGTTCATGGCATGGCTGGGGGGCAGAGACTAGAGGTCAGCTGTCTGGCGAGGAATGTGAAGTGGAAGAGGCTGGAGGAGATCCAGCCTATCTCCTGATTTCGGCATAGATGTCACTGCTACCAGACATTACAAAGTCGGAGACACAGTGAGTAACACTACCTGTCATTATAGTTGCCATTAAAAGTCCCCACTACAGTTCTCAGATCAGCAGATGACCTTGATCAAGAGCACCTAAGTTGGCTGATCATAACTCCCCCCAGCACTGTCACTCATCCCAACTCCCTGCCAGCACTGCCATTCATCTCATTCCCCCACCCCCCACCAAGGAGTAAGAGAAGGAAAAAAATAGAGAATACATGGAAGGGAGAGGAAAGGAGGGGGGGAACAAAGAAAAAGGGAGAGAAAGAATAAGAGGAAGAACAAGAAGGATGGCTAGGGAGAGGGATTAGGGAAAAAACCCTAGAAATTAGGATAGCGAGAGATAAAAGGGAAATGAAGGAGAACAAAGAGTGGTACATCCTAAAATGTACGACAAGGGGTTTTAATACTGTACGATTGGAAGGGACTCAAGGAGCGCTAAATGTCCATGAGTTAGGGGCGCAAATGACTCGTCTTGCCTTGGGTGCTGACTGTGGAGGAACACACTTGGGAAATTTTATCAAGGGGTCACTGCACTAGGAGGGTTGAGAACCACTGATGCATAGGATGCATTAAGGTGAAAAAAGGCGAGGGTTTACAACCCCTTTAACCCTTATGCCCCGTACACACGGTCGGACTTTGTTCGGACATTCCGACAACAAAATCCTAGGATTTTTTCCGACGGATGTTGGCTCAAACTTGTCTTGCATACACATGGTCACACAAAGTTGTCGGAAAATCCGATCATTCCGAACGCGGTGACGTAAAACACGTACGTCGGGACTATAAACGGGGCAGTGGCCAATAGCTTTCAGCTCTTTATTTATTCTGAGCATGCGTGGCACTTTGTCCGTCGGATTTGTGTACACACGATCGGAATTTCCGACAACGGATTTTGTTGTCGGAAAATTTTATCTCCTGCTATCCAACTTTGTGTGTCGGAAAATCCAATGGAAAATGTGTGATTGAGCCTACACACGGTCGGAATTTCCGACAACAAGGTCCTATCACACATTTTCCGTCGGAAAATCCGACCGTGTGTACGGGGCATTAGTGTTGGCTGCTCAGAGTCTGTTTTTTCACATAATATGAAAATGTACAGTTTAAAGATTTCAAGAAACAGATTGTTAAAATTTGATTTTTAAGGTTCCAAACAATGTAATTTTTAACCCAGCGCTTACAATTTACAGTTTCCATGTTGAAAACCCAAAGTTTATTGGTGTACAAATGTTGGTACAATAACACAATGCAGTTGAAAGGACAGCCAAGAGCGTTAACATGCAAACCCAGCAATTACAAAACAGGCTCACTGCTCAGACACAGGTGTCAGAGTGTGAGAGCCAATGGGCACAGATTTTATTTTATTTGGATGGGCATCCCCAGTGAAAGTATATGAACTATCAAGTTTAGTTTATGTCAATTAACCAGGACTGAAACGTAAGGGGGGTGGGGGTAGCCTGCATCCACGTATGCACTACTAGCTTCCCAGCACTAAATTGCATCTCGTGGAGGAATATAGTTAGGAATCTGTCAGCATGAGAGTTACGAAGAAGGCCTAGCAAATATTGGTTAGGATCTAATTGCAGCAGAGCCCATTTTGTCATGTAAAAATTGTATGATCTCCTGGGTCCAAAATGTATAATGGGGCTCACTCATAAACGGTGGTAAAATGTGCCCACCTCAGTGGAGAACCGTACGCATAAAGGGCTGTAAGTGGGGACAGTATCTAGATATATACGAACAGGGGTTAGATATGCTCTGTGCATTATGTATAATTGGGTTCGATGGTCAGAGACCTTGGTGGATACCAATTTGTAATTGTCCATGATTTCCTCCCAATTTGAGTAATTTAGAGTACCAATATCTACCTCCGATCGGGTCTTAACCTGGTACTCTAGTTTAGTGACGGAGGGGGTAAGGTGAATATCTGTTTTTGTCCACATTAGAAGAGAGACAGATACGTGTCTGGGAACTGAGCCTTCACGGCAAGGCGTAGTTGGGGGGTACCTGAACAGCATATAATTGAGGCGGTCATATTCATCTTTGAGAGCTTAAAATGGCCTGAGACAATCGGAAGATATTATTTGGTGTAAATATATGAGGCCCATAAGGATGAGTGCAGTAAGGAAAGAAGTGCAGTTTACAATTTTTAATGCTACTGACTCCTACTCTCTGTGCTGCTTCCTTGAACCTTTGGATTTTACAGGAAAGAGTTAACCGTGGACATTGCTTTCTGGAGTCAGTCAGTTAGCTTGGAGAAAGGAGGAGGAGTGAGGAACAGGGGATTGCCCTGCCGTTCTAGGCTATGGGGCTTAGAGCTGCACGATTCTGGCTAAAATGAGAATCACGATTTTTTTGCTTAGAGGATAGATCACGATTCTCTCACGATTCTCGCGGCGTAACATCATCTTTCACATTAAAACAAAAAAAATTGTGCTAACTTTACTGTTTAGTTTTTTTTTATTTATTGAAGTTTATTTTTTCCCAAAAAATTGCATTTGAAAGCTGGGCAAATACAGTGTGACATAAAATTTTGCAGCAATTGCCATTTTACTCCCTAGGGTCAAAAAAAAAAAAAAAAATATATATATATATATATCTAATATTTGGGGGTTCCAAGTAATTTTTTTTAGCAAAAAATATTGATTTTAACTTGAGAAAGAAGTGTCAGAAAAATATTTAGACTTTAAGTGGTTAAACTTCCTGGATTTACACGTGGTTTAAAACTTGGCAGATTGCCCAGGTTATTTGTTTACACAGAGAAGTTCTATCCCTTTGATCTAAGAAGGAAGTTAGTTACAATGTTTCAAGTTCTAAACTTGGCAGACTGCCTGATGCTTTCTTTTGACAGCTGAGTGAGCAGATAATCTCTCCACTTGTTTATATGAAAGAATCGGCAAACTCAGCAGGAGAGATCGTCAGAGGAGGTGAATCGAGATCACGATTTTTTAACGATTAATTGTGCAGCTCTAATGGGGCTGTGTGTTTGTTGATGCACACAGTGTAGGAAGACGCACTTCTAGCCTCTGCATAGAAGGCTCCATAGGATGCTGCAAAAAAAAGGAGCCACCCTGAAAAAGGAAACCTGGGGCAGTGGTTGCGGCACCAGCTTGAACAGGAACATTGACAAGGATTAAAAAGGAAAGAAGCTGCATACTCAATAAGCCATTAAATTGGCAGCTGAAATTGCTTAAAAAACTGAGGTTTTAATATCACTTTAAGGGTCGGTTCACACTAGGGGCGGCACGACTTGCAGGTCGCCTCACCGAGGCGACCTGCACACGACTGCCACGGCGACTTGCAAAACGACTTCTGTATAGAAGTCTATGCAAGTCGCCTCAAGTCGCCC
The DNA here is from genome assembly GCA_037952835.1 of Lithobates septentrionalis. NCBI lineage: Eukaryota > Metazoa > Chordata > Amphibia > Anura > Ranidae > Lithobates > Lithobates septentrionalis. Next base: position 1,004,675 of record JBBDGP010001440.1, on the reverse strand, counting down.
CAAAAGAAGTACAGGAACCTTTTTCTAAGTCGGAGAGACTTGCGTCGCTCCGATTAGAACGGTTCCATTGTACAGAACGGGAGGCGACTTGTCAGGCGGCTAGGTCGCCTGACAAGTCGCCCCTGCGTGAACCGGGTCTAACTCTTGGAGAGGGTAATGTGATTCATCACTCCACCAGAGAGCCAAGTATTAATAGTATTTTTTTTGCAGGCTGCTTTTTGTAATTTTTTTAAGCATTTCAAAATTCTGTGTGATTACTACATATGTGTTTCTGTACATATTACACTTATGATAAAACACCTCCCTTTAGACAGAATGTGTAACATTTCTTCCTTTCTGTATGTGTTTATTTATTTTTTTTTAAACAGCAGACCTTTCTGCAGTGCACCGTGGAACACCATTGTATGGGCAGCCATCCTGGTGGGGAGATGAAGATGCTGCAGGAAACCCAAATAACCAAGAAGGCAAACTTCATGATGCCGGTGCAACAGGTATAAAATGTATATTTGTTTTATATGTCTTATTGATTTTGATCTTATTATTACTATTCTATTTTTCCAACTGACTCGACAAGGGCTAAAATGTGTTTCTTGCATACATATTCAGTTGGATTTTGGACAATTCACAGATAGGACCTGCCTATTTCATTCTTTTTCTTTTGTATCCTACTTCCCCCTATTTCTCCCTCCATCCTCTTTGCAAATCTTCTTTGCTCTCCCATACTCTTTTTCTTTTCTTTACATAGTCTTTTTTTATTTGCTGGGATCCAGATGGATCGGAGTGGTGAAGATCCTCCTAGAGAGGATGTAGTTGAAGGATTACTTTGCCCGTATCCTGTCTATGTCAGATCCTGTCCTTATTAGACATGCTGTACAGCGAGGGAAAAAAGTATTTGATTCCCTGCTTATTTTGTACGTTTGCCGACTGACAAAGAAATGATCAGTCTATAATTTTAATGGTAGGTTTATTTTAACATTGAGAGACAGAATAACAACAAAAAAATCCAGTAAAACGCATTTCAAAAAAGTTATAAATTGATTTGCATTGTAATGAGTGAAATAAGTATATGATCCCCTATATATCAGCAAGATATCTGGCTCCCAGGTGTTTTCTGTAGAGGTAACGAGCTGAGATTAAGAGCACTCTCTTAAAGGGATTGCTCCTAATCTCAGCTTGTTACCTGTATAAAAGACATCTGTCCACAGAAGCAATCAATCAGATTCCAATCTCTCCACCATGGCCAAGACCAAAGAGCTGTCCAAGGATGTCAGGTACAAGATTGTAGATTTACACAAGGCTGGAATGGGCTACAAGACCATAGCCAAGGAGCTTGGTGAGAGGGTGACAACAGTTGGTGCGATTATTCTCACAGGGAAGAAACACAAATTAACTGTCAATCTCCCTCGGTCTGGGGCTCCATGCAAGATCTCGCCTCTTGGAGTTTCAGTGATCATGAGAACGGTGAGGAATCAGCCCAGAACTATATGGGAGAATCTTGTCAATCCCATGTACAGGCCCGTCCTGAAGTTTTCTAATGAACATCTGAATGATTTTGAGGAGAACTGGGTGAAAGTGTTGTGGTCTGATGAGACCAAAATCAAGATCTTTGGCATCAACTCAACTCGCCGTGTTTGGAGGAGGAGAAATGCTGCCTATGCCCCCAAGAACACCATCCCCACCATCAAACATGGAGGTGGAAACATTATGCCTTGTGGGTGTTTTTCTGCTAAGGGGACAGGACAACTTCACCGCATCAAAGGGACGATGGATGGGGCCATGTACCTTCAAATCTTGGGTGAGAATCTCCTTCCCTCAGTCAGGACATTGAAAATGGGTCGTGGAGGGGTATTCCAGCATGGCAATTACCCAAAACACACAGCCAAGGCAACAAAGGAGCGCCCAAACAACATCAGCATCAAAACCTTAATGACTTGGAGAGGATCTGCAAAGAGGAGTGGGACAAGATCCCTCCTGAGATGTGTCCAAACGTCTGACCTCTGGTTGCCAACAAGGGTTTTGCCTTGTCATGTCATTATCATTATCATGTCACTAAGTCATGTTTTGTGAAGGGGTCAAATATTTTTTTTCACCCATTAAAATGCAAATCAATTTATAACTTTTTTTGAAAGTTCCTAGATTTTTTTTGTTATTCTGTCTCTCAATATTAAAATAAACCTACCATTAAAATTATAGACTGATCATTTCTTTGTCAGTGGGCAAATGTACAAAATCAGCAGAGGATCAGATACTTTTTTCCCTCACTGTATATTGGTCTCATGCAATTTGGACTATTGCAGGAGAACACCTTGATGGGTTGAGTGCCCTTTCATCTTATGTTCCATTGAATAAGCATGACCTTCCCCAGCTTTTTGTATGTCTTGTTTTTTTTTAAAATCTCATTTTGTAATGTACACAATTTTAAAAATAAACAATTGAAAAAAATTAGAGTCAAATTCAGATGCAATCTAAAAATAAGTTTTGTCTTTAGGTCCTTACAAGAAGAATAATCCTATCCCTCCTGTCTTGAATTGTTTTGTAACTGTACCATCTGCCTTTATTTGAAACTGTTGACACTATATAAATCATGTGTAATAATGTGAATAACAAGTACAAATGATCACAAATGTGGGGAGAGCATGTCCCTGCCCTTATGGCCTTATAGTGGTCCTAAAGTCAAGTTTTTTTTTTTTTTTTTTTTTTTTTTCTTTATCTAAATGCATTCTTTGCATTAAAGACTATGTAAACCCACCATTTCATTTTCCTGATATGTGGCTGCTGTACCAATTACTTGTATGAAAAAGTATCCTGTTCTCTTTGTATTACTTCCTTAGTGTGAAATCCCTGGTGTTCCTGCCAGTCACTCTGCTTTCCTTTTAAAAACTGGCCACACTAGGCAGGATAGCACAGCGTGGTCTGTTCTCTAGCTGTGCTGGGAGCTCAGCCTGCTCTCCTCCAATGATCAGACTTGTCCTGACACACGTCCCCTTTCTGCACAGCCATTCACTGGAAAGTTCAGCATACTGCCTATTGAACTACCTACTGCTGTTTCTCTCCCCTCCCCCCCCCCCCCCCCAGCTCTCTTAAATACTAATTTTTTGCAGGTAAAAAAATGTGCATTTACTATTTTTTTTTTTTTTTTTTTTTTTTAGCCTGTAAATCATTGCAGATCGCTGGTGCCATGCAGGTCTTCTGCAGACCTGTCAATGTATCTGTGCCTCGGGCAAGCAGATACACTTACAGGAAGAATCAATGAACTACAATGGCGCTCCACAGTTCATTGAGAACTACTGGCTGACAGCCGTTAAGGATGTCGGGACTTGTAGTTCATTCATAAACAGATTTCTGTGTATGAATGACGAGTGTGGGTGGAGCCCCGACCGTGCTGATTTAAAAACCTGACCGCTAGTACGGGGAACTTCTCCCCTCACTGCTGTCACAGGGGGGATCAAGCAGGGGCTGCAGCATTGGAAACATGTTAAGTGTTCCACCCTAAAAATGGGGGGTACATGTAACTTGTTTCCAATCCAAAGGTGAACTTATCCTTTAAGATCCTTATGCAGCGCAGAGGGTATGTGATCACTTTTTTTTTAATTATTTATATACACAAATGTTTTGCCTTTCATTTCTATTTAACACTGAATAGTTTGTTTTACAGGGTAAGAATTAGCTGCACTAGCTGCTCTTATGCCCTTTGTAAAGATTGGATAGCAATTCATGTTAGAAAATCTTAACAGTCAAAATCATCTTTTGTCAGAGTGCACTATACATTTTTAATTTCTTTTTTAGGTTGCTGCAAAGATGCTAAGAAAAGTGCTCAGCAAGTGAACACATTGAAAGAAGAAAATGCAAATTCTTTTATCAGAGAGCCAAGTTACTTTGAGATCCCTTCTAAAGAACTCCAACAAAAATCAGATGTAGAAAATGCCACATGTGAAATCCCATCACAGGATCCTCACTGTTCTCAAGTTTCAGGGGCAGGTCATGCTTCATTTACCATTGAGTTTGATGAGACCTCTCCAGGTAAAGTAACCATTAAAGACCATATAACCAAATTTATGGACCATCGTCAAAAATCAAAGAAGACTCTCTCTGCTGGAGATAAGGACCTTGCTGGGTTACATACAGAGATGATCGCAGCAGAAAGTAAAGTAGCTGATTGGTTGGCACAAAATAACCCACCAAGACTGTTAAAAGAAGCAGCGGATGAAGATAGTAAAAGTATTAAAAGTGATGTACCAGTGTACTTGAAGAGGTTGCAAGGTAATATATTTTCTTTTGTACCTTTTTTCTTTACCTTATAGCATTCAAACTTGTTGATTAGCAGCATGTGTATGTTAGAGGCAGCTTAAAGTAGAGCGAATGGCAAAATTTTGTTTCCATTTAAAATCGAGTCGAGTATAAGAGGGTTATACCCTTGTCAGGTTGTTTTTTTTGTTTTCTTTTTGCCATTTTTGTCCTATTGAGATCTCCCTTTGCTTCCTGTCCAATAGCCACAACAGGAAGTGAGAGGAGATACGATCAAAGTGAGGGAAATCCCTGGTCATCACCAGGACTAGTGTCCCCATCAGAAAATGTTCTCTCTCTTCCTGTGTTGGTGACAACTCAAAATGTGGTATTTTCTTTCACCCTTGGTGACAACCGTAAACCAGACAAATGGAGAGGGTGAATTTATCTAAGAAGTGTTCAAATTCCTCTCCATTCATAATCCAAAACTGAAAATATCCATCTATAGACATCCATCTATTAAACCTTAGCTCTGAGCATGTCCCGATAGATTACTCAATAGCCCTAAAGGATATAAATTCCCCATGAGATATACTAAAGCTGGTGCATACACAATCTGGTGCAGTTGTGCATAGTAGCCAATCAGTTTCTTACTTAGGCTAGGTTCACACTGATGTGCTATGAGTGGAATCCGTTTTCCAGTGCGAATTGATGCGTTTTAGACGCAATTCTAATGAGTTATTTTCAATGCGATTTGGATTTAGTCTCTCTCCCCCTCTCCCTATGTAGCTACAAATCGCACTGCACTGTAACCGCACAGGACCCTTTATAACCACTTGTGGGCCACCCACCGTACATTTACTGCAGCAGGGTGGCCACTCTGTGCTAGATCACTTACCTAGTATGTGATCTGACACGTCCGGGTGGCGCACATGCGCCGCCACGGCCTGCTCCCTCTGTGATTCCATATAGCAGGAGCACGGCAAACTCAGTGTCTGCCGGCACCCGCCGATGCTTCGGTACACAGGCAGAACGAAAGTCTGCCTATGTAAACACGGCTGATTGCCATTCTGTTAGTACAGAAGGCATGAATACTGTGTTCCTGTAAAGCAGGAACACAGATCCATGCCTTCCACTAGTGCAGCACAGTGGTGTAGTGGATAGCTATTATACAAAAAATGTGTAGCGCTAGAATAACAAGATACCTTAAAACCAATAAGTTTAAAAGGCCTATACCCAAAGTGTAATATACACATATAAAGGTATCACATATAAAGTCAGAATGAAAATAAAAAGTGTTTCAAATGGATAGTCAGTGAGTTGGAGCTGAATGGGTCGCTACCCAAAACGTGAGGTGAGGAGCGCCTTCACCAACATACAGCAGAAAAGTCTCAGAGGATGATGTTCTGCAGTCATTTAAAAAGTCTCATCGATTAAATTGGACACTCCATCAGTAAACCAAATTCTTATATCACACCACTGTGTCTTCAAAAACCATGCAGTGCACTTAGATGTTACAGATGGGGGCTTACCGGAGGGTTTGAACCCAAACAGCGTATACTGTGAGGGTCAAACCAGCTTTTATTGCACCCTGGCAATGGTGAGAAGATCTTGGCAGCCTGAGGATATTGAGAGGGGCTTTTCTAAAGGCGTATCTTCTCCACACGTATTATTGGATCTCTCCACGCAGGGTTCATAAAGGGCACAAACGGGACTACATAGTGTGATACCGTAGACACCGTATTTATTAAAATAAAAAGAAATACACTTACATGATGAAGTTAGTAAAAAAGCGCTTGTACATAAAAAGGGCGGCAGTGGAGTCCTCCCGACGCGTTTCGTCTGAGTAGACTTCGTCCTGGGGTACCCTCCACTGCAGCCCGACTCCCTAATATAGGAACTGTAATCCTCCTGATGTGAATCCAGCCCGTTCAATTCCAAAAACAGCACTTCCGGGTTGTCCAAGATGGCGGACCCGCGTGCGTTCCAGACCTCGTTTTGGTGGGTGTGTAGTGGATAGCACTTTCACCTAGCAGCAATAGGATCGCTGGTTCAAATCCCGACTACGACACTATTTGCCTGGAGTTTGCATGTTCTCCCTATGCCTGCGTGGGTTTCCTCCGGGTACTCCCGTTTTCTCCCACACTCCAAAGACATGCTGGTAGGTTAATTAGATTCTGTCGAAAAAAAAATTGGCCAAATATGTGTATTGTATGTGTATGTGTTTGTAAGCGCGTCGGGACCCCATGGGGTAAGGACCGCGCTATACCGCAGATGGATGCTGGCGGCAAAAAGCGCCCTGGGACGATTCAGTTTGCATAGGTAGCGCTATACAAGTCACTCATTCATTCACTAGTAAAAGCACCTCCCCCACTACACTGAATCACAGGCTAGGCACACCGTTAAATCTTTGATTCCCTTCCTTGCCAGTGTTATTAGTACAGTGACAGTGCATATTTTTTAGCACTGATCGCTGTATTAGACCCCTTTCACACTGGGGCGGTTTGCAGGCGTTATTGCGATAAAAATACCGCCTGCAAACCTCCCCAAAGCAGCCTCCGCTGTTTGTTCAGCGTGAAAGCCCGAGGGCTTTCACACTGAAGCGGTGCGCTGGCAGGAGAAGAAAAAATCTCCTGCAAGCTGCATCTTTGGATCGGTGAAGGAGCGGTGTATTCACCGCTCCTTCACCGCTCCTGCCCATTGAAATCAATGGGACAGCGCGGCTATACCGCGGCAATACCGCGGCTATAGCCACGCTATACAAGTGGTTTTAACCCTTTTTCGGCCGCCAGCGGGGGGTTAAAACCGCACCGCTAGCTGCCGAATACCGCGGTAAAACGGAGCGTAAAAATCACCCAGTGACCACGCCCCCTAAAACATCACAGTCCCAGCATGCCCAGGGACTGTGACATCAAAAGGGGGCGGGGTCTCCACCTATATAAGTCACAATGCAGCCCTCGGAGAGCAGTCCAGCCGGAGAGAGCGTCGTGTCAACATCTGGGGAAGAGAAGAGAAGACAAGAAGCCCAGAAGTCCGGACCTCTGCTGGCAAGAGAGCTACCTGAAGACAGCAGAGGAGCCGGCCGAAGAATTGGAACACCGGGTGAAGAGAGCGGAGAACAACCAACCGGACGCCGGGAGAAGATGAAGCGGAGGGACCCCCGAAGCCGGAAGAAGACCCCCGAAGCCGGAGGAAGATCCCCCCCTGGAGCTGTTTAATAAAATATTTTAAAAACCTGTGTAGTGTGTTTTATTACTTACACTTTTTCCCTAGGTGAATGGGTAGGGGTACCATGTACCCCATACTCATTCACATAGGGTGGGGGGCCGGGATCTGGGGGCTCCCAGATTCCGATAAGCCCCCCGCCCGCAGACCCCGACAACCAACGGCCAGGGTTGTAGGGAAGAGGCCCTTGTCCTCATCAACATGGGAACAAGGTGCTTTGGGGTGGGGGGGGCCCCGCAGGGCGCCCCCCTCCCCCAAAGCACCCACCCCCCATGTTGAGGGCATGCGGCCTGGTACGGTTCAGGAGGGGGGGGGCGCTCACTCGTCCCCACCCCCTTTCCTGACCGGCCAGGCTGCGTGCTCGGATCAGGGTCTGGTATGGATTTTAGGGGGGACCCCACGCTGTTTTTTCGGCGTAGGGGGGTTCCCTTTATAATCCATACCAGACCTAAGGGCCTGGTATGCCCCACGCTCGCCGCAATAGGAAAATTTGTTTTTCCTATTGCAGCGAGCGCGAGATGCAATACCCTGCCCTCGTGTCGTATCTGGTCCGCTGGACCAGCATACGCACGAGCGGGCTTTCCGTCGGACCAGCACACAGACGAGCGGGCTTTCCGCCCGAAACTGAGTCCGACGGAAAGATTTAAAACATGTTTCAAATCTAGGTCCGGCGGGCTTTTGGGAAAAAGTCCGCCGGAAAAGTCCGCCGGCGCCTACACACGGGCGGATTGTCCGGCACACTCTGGTCCGCCGGACCAAGTATGCCGGAAAGTCCGACCGTGTGTACGCGGCATTAGTGTCACTGGTCCCCAAAAAGTGTCAGTGTCCAGTTTGTATTTCACTCCCGCTTTAAGTCGCTGATCGCTGCCATTACTAACAAAAAAAAATATATATATATATATAAATATCCCCTATTTTGTAGACGCTATAACTTTTGCACAAACCAATCAATATACACTTATTGGGATTTTTTTTACCAAAAATATTAAGCAGAATACATATTGGCCTAAATTATTGAAGAAATTCGATTTTTTTATTTTTTTTTATTTTATTTTACTTTTTTTTTAATTGGATATATTTTATAGCGGAAAGTAAAAAATATTTTTTTTTTTCTTTTTCAAAATTGTTGGTCTTTTTGTTTATAGCACAAAAAATAAAAATCGCAGAGATGATCAAATACCACCAAAAGAAAGCTCTATTTGTGGGGAAAAAAGGACATAGTGGATATAAAGTATACACACCCCTGTCAGGTTTCTGTGATGTAAAAAATAAAGATAAATCATTTCAGAACTTTTTCCACCTTTTAATGTGACCTATAAACTGTACAACTCAATTGAAAAACAACCTGAAATCTTTTAGAGGGGAAGTAAAAATAAAAAACTAATATAATGTGGTTGCAGAAGTGTGCACACCCTCTTATAACTGGGGATGTAGCTGTGTTCAAAATTAAGCAATCACATTCAAACTCATGTTAAATAGGAGTCAGTACACACCTGCCATCATTTAAACTCTGATTAACCCCAAATAAAGTTCAGCTGTTCTAATAGGTCTTTCCTGACATTTTCTTAGTCACATCCTACAGCAAAAGCCATGGTCCGCAGAGAGCTTCCAAAGCATCAGAGGGGTTCTCATTGTTAAAAGGCATCAGTCAGGAGAAGGGTACAAAAAAATTTCCAAGGCATTAGATATACCATGGAACACAGTGAAGATAACAGTTATCATGTGCAGAAAATAATGACATTACCAAGAACTGGACGTCTCCCCAAAATTGATGCAAAGACCAGAAGAAAACTGGGAGGCTGCTAAGGGGCCTACAGCAACATTAAAGGAGCTGCAGGAATATCTGGGAAGTACTGTCTGTGTGGTACATGTGACAACAATCTCCTGTATTCCTCATATGTCTGAGCTATGGGGTAGAGTGGCAAGACGGAAGCCCTTTCTTACAAAGAAAAACATCCAAGCCCGGCTAAATTTTGCAAAAACACATCTGAAGTCTCCCAAAAGCATGTGGGAAAATGTGTTATGGTCTGATGAAAACAGGGGCCTTAGACAAGGTAGAGGGAATTTATGAACAGTTCCAAATACCAGTCAATTTTGGCAAAAAACCTTCAGGCTTCTGCTAGAAAGCTGAACATGAAGAAGAACTTTATCTTTCAGCATGACAACGGCCCAAAGCATACATCCAAATCAACAAAGAAATGGCTTCACCAAAAGAACATGAATGTGTTGGAATGGCCCAGCTAGAGCCCAGACCTGTATCCCATTGAAAATCTGTGGGGTGATCTGAAGAGGGCTGTGCAAAGGAGATGCCTTCACAATCTGACAGATTTGGAGTTTTTGCAAATTAGAGTAGGCAAATGATGCCAATTCAAGATGTGCCATGCTGATAGACTCATACCCAAAAAGACTGAGTGTTGTAATAAAATCAAAAGGTGCTTCAACAAGATATTAGTTTAGGGGTGTGCACACTTATGCAACCATATTATCTTATTTTTTTTATTTTTACTTCCCTCCACCTAAAAGATTTCAGTTTTAGTTCAGTTTTAGTTTGTTTTTCAACTTGTTGTACAGTTTATAGGTCACATTAACCACTTAAGGACCGAGCCTCTTTTTGAGGTGTGTTGTTTACAAGTTAAAAACTGTTTTTTCTGCTAGAAAATTACGTAGAAGCCCCAAACATTAAACATTTTTTTTCTAGCAGCCTAGAGAATAAAATAGCGGTGGTTGCAATATTTTCTGTTACACCGTATTTGCACAGCGGTCTAATGCCGCGTACACACGGTCGGACTTTTCGTCTACAAAAGTCAGACAGCCTGTCCGACAGACTTCCGGCAGACTTTCGGCGGACTTGCGGCGGACTTGCGGCATACTTTCTAACGAACGGACTTGCCTACACACGACCACACAAAAGTCCGATGGATTCGTACGTGATGACGTACACCGGACTAAAATAAGGAAGTTCATAGCCAGTAGCCAATAGGTGCCCTAGCGTGGCTTTTTGTCCGTCGGACTAGCACACAGACGAGCGGATTTCGGGGTCCGTCGTAGTTACGAAGTAAAGATTTGAAGCATGTTTCAAATCTAAAGTACGTCGGATTTGAGGCTAAAAAAGTACGTTGAAAGTCCGGAGAAGCCCACACACGATCGGATTACCAGCCAGCTTTAGTCCGTCAGCGTCCGTTGGACTTTTGTAGACGAAAAGTCCGACCGTGTGTACGCGGCATTACAAGCGCACTTTTTTGGAAAAAATACTTTTTTTGAATTAAAAATAATAACCATAAAGTTAGCCCAATTTTTTTTCTTTATATTGTGAAAGATAATGTTATGCCGAGTAAATTGATACCCAACATGTCATGCTTCAAAAGTGCGCACGCTCGTGGAATGGCGACAAACTTTTCCCCTAAAAATCTCCATAGGCGACGTTTAAAAAAATCTACAGGTTGCATGTTTTAAGTTAGAGGAGGTCTAGGGCTAGAATTATTGCTCTTGCTCTACCGATTGCGGCGATACCTCACGTGTGGTTTGAACACCGTTTTCATATCAATTTTTTTTAATTTATTTTACCTTTTTGTTTTTTATTTTTACACTTTTTTTTAGTGCAAAAAAAAAAATTGTCACTTTCATTCCTATTACAAGGAATGTAAACTAGAGGTCGACCGATATGGGTCTTTCTCTGGCCGATGCCGATATTTAGAAATCGCGGTGGCCGGTGGCCGATATGTGATGCCGATTTTTTTGGGCCGATATATTAGGCCTATTTTTTTCCTTTTTTTTTTTTTTCCCTTCATCTCATAAAATCTAACAGTTAGACCCCTTTCACACTGGGGCGTTTTTCAGGCGCTTTTGGGCTAAAAATAGCGCCTGTAAAGTGCCTGTAAAACGGCTCCCCTGCAGTCTGTGTGAAAGCCCACTGAGGCGATGCGCTGGCAGGATGTTAAAAAAAAGTCCTGCAAGCAGCATCTTTGGAGCAGTGTATACCGCTGCTCCACCACTCCTGCCCATTGAAATGAATGTGCACCGCTGCTGAAGCGCCTGCAAAGCGTTTCGGCAGCAGCGCTTCAGGGGCGCATTTAACCCCTTCCTCGGCCGCTAGCTGGGTTAGAAGCGCCCCGCTAGCAGCTGAATATCGCCGCTAAAATGACGGTAAAGCGCTGCTAAAACTAACAGCGTTTTACCGTCAACGCATGCCCGCTCCAGTGTGAAAGCAACCTTAAGTAATAAGTGATACAGAAATTTTTTTTACATTTAAACATTTATTAAACAAAACAAACCTCTAATCAGTTCACTTGTATGTATAATTTAGATTAAAAAAAAAATAACTATATCTTAAATATTAAATACACAAAAACAGGTAATCAAAACTTTTGGACGAAAAAAATGGGCTTACTTTACTGGTTATTTATTTATTTATTTTTTTCATTAATTTTTTTAAAAAAAATTGCGTTTGAAAGACCGCTGCGCAAATGCCGTGTGACATAAAATATTGCAACAACCGCTGTTTTATTCCCTAGGGTCTCTGCTAAAAAAAATATATATATATAATGTTTGGGGTTCTAAGTGATTTTCTAGCAGAAAATACAGGATTTTTACTTGTAAGCAACAAGTATCAGAAAAGATTGAGTCTTTAAATGGTTAAACTGAGAACTTCTACACACAGAGTTCAGTCTATTGATAAAAGAACTTGAAAAGATACAATGTATCTTCTTATCAGACTTGGCAGGCTGCCCAGGGAGGGGAGAATCCCCTCCACAGATAACTCCAGGAAATTTGCATTGACTTCTATTACAGAAGTCATTTGCAAGTCCTGCTGAAGTTATAATCGGCTTTTTTTATCAGCACAATCAGCCAATGCCGATTAAGTAAAAAACACCAAATATCGGCCGATATATCGGTCGACCTCTAATGTAAACATCCCTTGTAATAGAAAAAAAGCATGACAGGCCCTCCTAAATATGAGTACTGGGGTCAAAAAGACCTAAATGTAATAAAAAAAAGAAAAGAAAATTGTCATTTAAAAAAATTATTAAAAAAAAAATATCCCTTTTAAGAGCTGTGGGCGGAAGTGACGTTTTGACGCCGCTTCCACCCTGCATTGTTATGGTGGGGGCCATCTTCCCCTCACTCGTCTCCATGTCCAGCCAACGGATCCAGTAAGCGGCGGAGGCCACTGGAGTGTGGCGGGAGGGGGGGGGGCCCTCTCCCGCCGCCGATAAAAATGATCTTGCAGCGAATGCGCCGCAGAGACCACTCTTATCAGAAACCGGACCGCCGGCCGAACATGAGGATACCGGGGTCATGGCAGCTAGCTGCTGCCATAACAACGATATCCCACATCAAAGTTAGGATTGTGGTTCTGAAATTTATTTATCTTTGTCCCATTTTTTTACATCACAAAAACCTGACATTTTAACAGGGGTGTGTAGACTTTTATATTCATTGTACTTTCTATTTGGGTACAGTCTCGCACAAACACCCAATTATCAGTTAAAAAAAACGCAGTGCCGTATTGTCAAAAATAGCCAGGTCAGGAAGGGGGGTAAATCTTCCGGAGGTCAAGTGATTAAAATCTCATCAGAATCGCAGTGCATTTATGTGAATGGCCTCCATAGAAACTCGTATTGTTTCACTTCTCATACGATTCCATGCGTTCTGGAAATCGCATCAGTGTGAACCAGGGCTCAAGCTTGTTCAAATAAGCTTTGTCAATAAAACCTAGAAGCTGATTGGTTTCTATGAGATAGCCGAAAAAACACAGCAGCGCTATCTGAACGTAGTAAGCCGTGAAAGGTGCAATGTTTATTAGATTAAAATGGCAACTCACAAACAAAGGAGGTAAAATAGGCATATCACGTGTATGTCACGGCCTCTCTGTGCATTCACAGTTCGGACTGCTGCGTGTGAAAGAAGCCGCTGCCCGCTCTGGTGTATTCTAGGGCTCTGAGTCCATGTAGCGATTGCTTTTCCGTCAGCAGTGACGTCAGTGGAAGTGGGGCAGATGGCGCTGCTGTGTTTTCCTGCTTTCTCAGCCTGCAGCTTGCTTTGAGAATGTAGTCCGCTTTACCTATGGACATTGACAAGGGAATTTATAGATAGGCAACTCCTATCCTCCATATTGATTAGTGGTTCCAAATTAATAATAACTACTGCAGTAGGGAACAGACACAAAAGATACACTCCGCATCTTTCCAAATAACTGTTCTGCTTTATTATGATGCAATTGAAGGTTTACACATGATTATGTAGATATCGCATTGATATTACAATTGTACTTTTATGGTAACAAGGGGCGTAACATAGGCAGGCTAATTCTAATCAGGACTCGAAAACATTATTAGTGCCATGTGCACAGTGAGGGCAGTGTGCAATACATATAAAATAGAATACAATTATATACAGAACTTACAAATTTCCTTTACAGACATTTACCAAATATCAATGTCATTGGTCTTTTGTTTTTTTTTTAACATGTATTTTATTTATTTATATTTTTTTATTGGTTTCCATGTAGAGCTGCACCAGATTTTGCATGCTCCACTTTTATTTTTTTAGTTCATCTCCCCCTATGTGTGCATCAAATGCCTTTTTCAAACTGGAATATTAAAATGAGCTATGACATCATCACTGGGCTGCACAGGGAGCAAAGCTGTGCCAGGGACCCAGCAGGTCCACCCATTATTCTGCAGAAAATTTACGGAGGGGGGAAAACTGATTCCAGATCAGTCATCCTGCACAAGGAGAGGGGGGCAGTGATAGGTCTGTATAGGAAACTCCTGCACAGCTGCAAAGTTTAGGAGTTTTTTTTTTTTTTTTTTTTTGTGGATTACTTCACAGGTCTGAAAAAATATATAGAGGAGGCCAAGATTCAAGTAAGAATATTCATGTTGCTCTTAAGACTATTTTAGACTAAATTTGTTTAGCCAGTATTTTATGTAAAATAATTTTATAGAACTATTAATATTCATCACAAATATGTAGAAGTAGCCATAACTGTACAAAAACCAAGACATGTGACACAGTAATGATCTTTGCTATCCAAGCTATCATGAGTCATTTTAAGAGGCATTCAAATAGAAAGTGATGCTAGCAGCGGTGTGCAGAAAGGAGGAAAATATTTCCAGCTCTAATAAGTACATCTGTGTATCAAATATGTTTTAATACATTCTTAAATCATGCATGCATTTTTCTGATAATGTTCTTATATGTTGATGCTTACTGATTGGTCTCTTGTTAGTTATTGCAGGGCGACTGTTTTCAATCAGTATCGGGATAAGGGCTTTTAAAAGGCATATATGTACATAGATAAGTGATAATAAACTTTATACAGAGAAAAGGATTTTGATATAGTAACACAAATTGATAAGACTGCTGAAACAAACATAATATGCAATAGAAACGCTAAGGTTAAATTTACATGGATGGCAAAAACAGGCGTTCAAATTTTTCACTACTGCCCAACAATGCTAGGTAGTAATTGGTAAATGGAAAGCTGAGTGAGTAGTACATAAGTAAAAATCTGGTCAGGTTTGTGTCACCTTTAGGCTAGATTACACGTGTGACAATACCCTGTATTTCAGCAGTGTTTAAGCTGTATTTTTAAGGCATCTTAACTGTCTTTTAATGCCTGCCATGAATATTATAATGGGCAACAATTTTTGCAGTACACGCAGGCGCGGTACCATTGTGTTGTGTCCCTAAACCCACATCATAAAAACACTATCAATAAATGCTGTATTGCATGCAGTTCATATTCAGTCACTATGAGATTTGTTTTATGTATTCTGCAAAAAACCTGGTTGATCCTGCTGCTCTCTATCTCTAGCTCTCTATCTTCCTCTTTTTTTTGTCTAAGTCCCCACTGCAGCTAGGGATTTTGCAGCTATGGTGGCAATTTTTGCACATGCTCGGTTTTCAGTGAGTTTCTATTCTGAGCATTTTCTCCCTATTGCATCTGAGCAGCCCATGTGACTATAGAGTCACACATGTGGGTGTATACAGTGGTAAATGACAGCCCACTCCCTCCCTCCTCCTCCTCCATGTCCACTAACCAGCTAAACACAGTGGGGTGTGGGATATTGCATGTAGGTTATTATTCTAAGACACAGGCTTGAGGGGCGTGACACAGCCTGTGACTGGCAGAAATCCGCCCACACCATGTAATCACCATTTCATCATCCACATACAGAAATAGAGGGGACAGTGTAAATTAAATGTTGTGTTTACTATCACTTTAAGCAGCACATCGCTTTTCTGGAGGCTTTGCATTATCATCCACCACTATTAACTTTAATAGTAGTGCTCCTTAAAGTGGATGTAAAACCCCTCCTACATCCAGTGAAGTCAATGGCATCAGATGATACACAGCGATGAAACAAATCTCCCTACATATGTTTTACGTGTAAATGTGCATTCTTTCCCTTTCTGTATTCTTTAGAAAGTGCACATTGTGTTACAAATGTTTCTTCCTGTTTCAGCAGTGGGAGGGGAGTCTGGGCATACACGGTGTGTGATCTGATTGGAGGAAAGGCACACACCCCCACTCCACATAGGCAGAGGAACGAAGAAACATGCAGAGCTGTGCTGTGAATAAACAAGCTCTCTGCTTATATCCCTTTTAATCACTCTCTCCCACACAAATTTTCAGCTGCTTTTATCTCCTGTGCCGGAGAGCTTGTCAGAAGTTATCATACTGATAACCGGAACGGAGCAGCAGAAAGCAAGGGCACTTAGTGCTTTGGAGAGAGGTAAGTAAACATTACAGATAGATGTGCGCAGGTCTTAAATAATGCTTTTTTTTATTATAGCATTTAGATCCGTATGTCAAGAGTAGTCAGTACAGTCATTAAAAAAGAAAAAAAACCGACTAAAGCTGCATTCGGAGAGGAGTTTTCAAGCATAATTTACGCAGTGCACATGTAAACACATGTATGCGTCTGAATAGATTCTAATAGCCCAAAAAAAAACATTTATTTTTTTGGTTAGTAGAATGAAAATCCAGGATTTCCTGTCTGTACAGGAAGTAACCAGTGGTCTTTTTCCATACCTCACAATGTGCATTTCAGTGTTTGTATCTGCTGTGTGCTTCAGTGTGTGCTCCATTATGGCGAAGGATGTGTCCCAGTCTCAGTGAAGCCGCATCCAGATGTTTCCTAGGCAAGATGTATATCCAGCATGGCGGGATATATCACAATCGCTGACATCTAACTGGGATATACTTGGTAGATGGGAGAAGGAGAATAGGGGTAAGTGTATATCTCTGCATGATTCATGTATACTTTTCAGTGTATATGGAGTATTTACCTTTTTTTTTTTTTTTTTTTTACCCAGAACATACTCTGCTTTCGATGGCAATCACTCAGTGACAGGTTACCACAAAATAACCTTAGAGAAGGAGGCAGCCAGAAGTTGAGCCCCAGCATGTGGCCTAAAACCTTTTCCATATGCCGGAGAGCTAGCACTCCAATGAAGGACAGTGGTGTCTACAGAGTAAGTAAAGTTGTTAATTTTTTGGAGCACTTTAGTACTGTTTATATGTAAAAGAAAATTAGGTCTATGGGCGGTTAGATGTAATGGATGTGCGCCTGTTTACATCCAACGACAATAAAGTACAACTTCAGACAGAAACCGAAAGAAGCAAAAACAGAATGTCATTTGTAATGATTTCTCTTTATAGGACCACGTCCAACTGGTTTGTGGAGGAGAGGGAGGATCAGGTGGCAGAGAGTGAGGCTGGGCCCCTCAAGCCTCAAATCTATTTCTTGTAATTCCACCATCCAGCTACAACAGCACTATCAGAGCAATCCACGAGCCTTGATGTGTTTATTTGGTGGGTATCTATCTCTATCTATTTTTCTATCTAGCTAGCTGTCCTCTCCCTAATTTATCCATCTTGTACATGTTGTCTATATAAAAGTTTCTGTTTCTCTAGGGTGCAGCAGCAGAGAAGGGTTCATCATATCAAGGCACCTTTGGTCATGGATGTGGTTGGCAGGAGAAGGAGAGAGAGATACTCCACAGTGCGAGGATCGCATCTTACACCTGCTTACTGAAGTGTGTCCAGCAGCAAAGCACACTGGCAGACAGAGATGGGAGGGCTACCTTCTGCCATAGGATTCTGCCACAGCTGGAAGACCTGGTGGGGAACATGAAATGCAGGCCAAGAATGTTATTTATGATATGCATATCTCCTGGCCTGCAGTTCCACTAAACGCAGTGGTCTTCCACCACCATGCCCCTGGTACATACCCACCTACTTCTAAATCTCCAGGTCCCCCTTGCTTCCTACCCTAAAACACAGCTCCTCCCCGCCACCCCCCCCCCCTCCCCCCCGCCCCTTCATTCTTACCAGAACTATGCCTTTCATAATGCATCAGATTATCCATCCCAGTCTCCACTCTGTTATTCACAGGGATGGGGCACTCTTCCTCTCCCCTTTTCCTTGTTTATTAGGACCTTAAATATATATGAAAACTTGTTTGGCTGATACTTTTTACAGTATGGCAGATAATAAAAAGTTTTTGCAAATGCATCTTGGTGTCCTGAATTTTTGTTTTCCAGTTCCAAAATGTGTCGGCTGCGCTGCATCACAAAGCAGATTATTTTTTCATATGTGTGTAGTAATGCTGCTATTCCATGACAATGGAAGCCTTAACTCACATGGTTGAAAAAAAAAAAAAGACACAACTGTGCTATGATTTACATTTCCCACAAATTACAGCCTTAAAGTGATATTAAATGTTTATTAAAAAAAAAAATATATATATATATATAAATATATATCTATATCAAACATGTTATGCTTACCTGCTCTGTGCAATGGTTTTGCACAGAGCAGCCCTGATCCTCTTCTTCTCGGGTCCCCCCACCAGCGCTTTTGGCTCCTTTTTTTTTCTTGACCAGTGTCCCCAATAGCAAGCTGCTTGCTATGGGAGGGGCACTGGTGCACACTTGCTCCCGAGCCCCGCTCTATGAGGTTTGGCCCTGCCCCCAATCTCTAATTGGCTCACTGGCTGTGATTGATGCATAGAATTCATGAAGGTAAAAAAACCTTCAGCCTTTACAACCACTTTAACAAAGACATTAAACTGTTACTAAACACACACTGTTTAATGTCCTGGGTTATTTTAAGAAGGGGATGGGGTGATACGAGCATCTCAAAAGCAGACCCAAGAGCAGTGTGTTATCCCTTCTTTTTATGTATATTGATGATGGCACTGTATTTATTTTAATTAAAAAAAAAAAAAAGCATTAAGTACCTTTTTCATAATTGATATGCAGCTGTCATGTGACCCAGCTCTTTCCCAGCCCATCTGCAGGGAAACATCAGCAAGAGGAGCTTCTAGTCCTCTGCTGCCGGTCACATGTTAAATAAAAAAAAAAACAGCCTTTGAAATACAGCAAAAAAACCCAATTACTAGAGAAGTTTGGGATTTGTATCTGTCCACCGCCAGCACTGCGGTGTGGTGTTTAATCGCTCAGTTCTTCCCTCGGCTCTGACAGTCACAGCTCTCTGCTCTCTCCTCTCCTGGAGCGCTGGGCTGTGGAAGGGGTGGGAGGGGCTTGCTTAGGCCCTTGGCGGATTGCTGAGAGGCTGAGCCAGGTGCCAGTCCAGGCTTCTATTGGGACCTCAGCTGGCAGCAGGCTAAACACAGGTCACAGGAGTGCCGAAGGAACAGCACGCCTGTGATTTATAGACGTATGGCCAAAAAAGCTTTAGTCATACTACTTTAATATCAAATAAAGATTTTAAATTGTTATACAAACATGTATTTGAACTAAAATCTTTATTATTTTTGTGCAAAAACATGGTGCGGGCTATTTAGGGAGAGGTTCTGCCAGTCACAGCCTGTTTCATGTCCCTCCAGCTTGTGTCTGTTTGTATGTGTAGATGATGCCTCCATTAATTAACATATAATATCCTGCCCCCATTGTATTTAGCTGCTTAGCTTAGAAGGGAACTGAAACTGCAGCATGCTCAGTGGATGTTGCAACGGCCGATCTACACAATCTCAGGCTACAGCAGCAACACAAACAGAGGGAGGGACAATAAACAGCAGGGTCAACCAGCTTTTTTTTTTTGGAGAAAATTAATTCCATAGTGACTGAGCGAGTATAAATAGCATGTAAAACAGCATGTACTGACCATTTTTAATGCTGTGGCTATAGCTGCCAGCAGTGATCATTGTATTCTATCAGTGGGGAATTGGCAGTAACATGGTGTGGGCGGATTTCTGCTAGTCACAGGTTGATGTGTCAGCCCCTCCAGCCTGTGTCTTAGAATAAGAGGGAGGTAAAGCTTCTATCAATCTACATATAATATTTTGCCCCCATTGTGTTTAGCTGATTAGAGGGCATGAAGGAGGATGGAGGGAGTGGGCTGTCATTTACCACTGTGTATACGCCCACATGTATGACTCTATAGTCCAGGGCTCGACAAACCCCGGGCGCCAGGTCGCATTTGCGACTAGAATTAGCGACCTGGCGCCTGGGCGGCACAGCTGGGGTATCCTGTGTCCGTTCGACCCCCACCCCCCCTTCCGCCGCGATCGCGCTGGGCCTCGCCGGTAATTGAGGCCCCGGCTTTGCGGCCTACTGCAGTCCTATGGTTCCTGGTTCCTTCTGCAATCGGGCGCCCTCTGGTGGTGGCCGTTGGTATTACAAGACAACCACCAATGCTAATGGAGCTTCCCCTGCCTGTTTTCACTGCCTGCTCATCTCCTTCCCTTTACTTAGAACCCCCAAACATTATATATATTTTTTATTCTAACACCCTAGAGAATAAAATGGCGGTCATTGCAATACTTTCTGTCACACCGTATTTGCGCAGCGGACTTACAAGCGCACTTTTTTGGGAAAAAATACTTTTTTTAATTAAAAAATAAGAAAACAGTAAAGTTAGCCCAATTTTTTTTATATTGTGAAAGATAATGTTACGCCGAGTAAATTGATTCCCAACATGTCACGCTTCAAAATTTCATCCGCTCGTGGAATGGCGACAAACTTTTACCCTTTAAAATCTCCATAGGCGTCGTTTAAAAAATTCTACAGGTTGCATGTTTTGAGTTACAGAGGAGGTCTAGGGCTAGAATTATTGCTCTCGCTCTAACGATCGTGGCGATACCTCACGTGTGGTTTGAACACCGCTTTCATATGCGGGTGCTACTCACATATGCGTTCGCTTCTGCAAGCGAGCTCGGCAGGACGGGGCGCATTTAAAAAAATTATTATTTTTTCTTATATATTTTACTTTTTATTTTTACACTGTTTTTAAAAAAAAAATAAAAATGATGTCACTTTTATTTCTATTACAAGGGATGGGGCACATTTAATTTTTTTTTTTCTTATTTATTTTAACTTTTATTTTTTCACTGTTCTTTAAAAAAAAAAAAAAAGTCACTTTTATTCGGATTACAAGGAATGTAAAAATCCCTTGTAATAGAAAAAAAGCATGACAGGTCCTCTTAAATATGACATCTGGGGTCAAAAAGACCTCAGATGTCATATTTACACTAAAATGCATTAAAAAAAAAAATTGTCATTTGAAAAAAAAAAAAAAAAAAATGTCCCTTCAAGAGCTATGGGTGGAAGTGACGATTTGACGTCGCTTCCGCCCTGCAATGACTTGGAGATGGGCGGGGGGGGGGGGGCCATCTTCCTCTCACTCGTCTCCATGTCAGGCCAGGGACAGATCCGGATCGCCTCCGCCGTTACCGACGGCCACGGTAAGCGGTGAAGGGCACCGGAGAGCGGCAGTAGGGGGGGCCCTCTCCTGCCGCCGATAAAAGTGATCTCGCTGCTAATCTGCTGCAGAGACCACTTTTATCTGAAAGAGAACCGCCGGCTCTTGAAGAAGATACCGGGGTTATGGTAGCTAGCTGCTACCATAACAACGGTATTTCTCTTCAAAGACAGGACGTATATAGTCGTCCTGCGGGAAGGAAGTGGTTAATTAAAATGAATTCATTATTTGTCATCTCCCTGCTTGGCCCCTTTCACACGGCTGTCTGATCAGGTTCGCCTGTCAGTTTTTCAGGCGGACCTGATTGGATCCTTAGCGGGAATATGGTGGTCTTGTGTCCCTGCATGGCAGGAAATAAAAGCAGTCAGATTCGTTCTAGTCGTCTCTGTGTAAATTTAAGATTGGTTAATTTTTATATTGAAAATAAAGCTTTGTCGGCCGTTTAAAAAAAAAAAAAAAAAAAAAAAAAAAACCTGGCTCCTAACTTTTTTAGCTGGCTCCTAGATTCCAAGCAAATTTGTCAAGCCCTGCTATAGACACATGGGTTGCTCAGATGTGACAGGGAAGAAATGCTCAGCTTAGAAACTCACTGAAAACTGAACATGTGCAGAGTTGGCATCACAGCTGCAAAATTCCTAGCTGAATTGGGGACATGAACAGAAGGGGGAGATCAGAGAGCAGCAGGATCAACCAGGTTTTTTGCAGAATACAGAAAATTAATCCCATGGTGACTGAGTATGAATAGCATGTAATACAGCATGTACTGACCGTTTTTAATGATGTGGCTATAGCCGCCAGCAGTGATCATTTTATTCTACCAGTGGGGAATGCTCCCCATTGGCAGAACACAATAGAGCTGTGGGAGCGATTTGCCCCATTAACACTGACTGTTATTGATAAGGGAATCAAGTAATTTTCTAAAAAAAAACTGCATAATGTATGGCCTAACATTCCCTGCCTTAGCTGTGCTTCATTAAGGGGACCAGGAAACATTCTCCGATAATAGATAAAAAAAATATTGTCCCTGCTTTTGGCATGCAAAATTGTGAAGAGCACAGGTGAGCTTCACATCAGTGTAAATATTGCTCAAATCCATTTGTATAGTACACCTAAAATGGCTTAGTCTGATAATTGGAAATCTTCTTTTTAAAATTCAGGCCTTTTTTTTTTTTTTTTAATAAAAGGCTTCATTAAGGATGTTGACAGAAAATGCCCTGTCAACCTCTTTCACATTAGGGGAATGACTCGCCTTTTCAGTCATAGGCCATGCACTTGTAACAAACTTTCCCTTCATTATCCTCTTTCCCATTGGAGAATTCAAAACACCTGGGATTCAGCAGAACTTCCACAGCCACCAATGTTTATCGCAACCAAGTTGTTATAATTGCTATCAGCAATGGCCATCAGCGCAATCGAGAAATATTTTTTTTAAGTTTTTGTAATTCAATAGGAAAAGTTACTGTTTTGTTGACTTCAGCATTACAATACGCTTTAGTAGGCTTTAGCATCAAAGGTATCGTCACATTTTAGTGATTCGTGACTTTGCCCAGGTGGAAATGGAAGTGCAAGGAAGAGAATGATTTGCCTGTTGCCAAAAACAGAAAATAATGAATTTATTGCCTATAAGTCCATGCCACTTGTATGAATGAGGACTGAGCCTGGGTTCACACATATGCGAACACATACATCGCATGTGATTCGCACCGCATTTCTGTGCTGATCACATGCGATGTCTGTGTAATGCAAAAATTCAGCCATACAGTTGTATGGCTGAACTCACATTGGATTCACACAAAAAAAAGGTGCAGGAACCTTTTTTTTTTCTCCGCAATGGAATCGGATCGCATGGGTGTTCACACCCATGTGATCCTATTCCTGTCCAAATTCACACTGCGATCTGGTGGTTTCATTAACTTTGTATTGACACCCACAGTGGTTCCCAGAGGGCAGTGTGAATGGCATATGTGTGAACCCAGGCTTACTGTTATTCAGTTGAAAGTTCTTATTAAAGGGTGGGTTAACCCTAACCATGAATTTCTCTTATCTGCTCACTTTTGATCTGTTAAATATACCATTGAAAGTGTGTTTGTATCTGTTCTGTGCAAAAAATGATGGATCCTGACAAAAATCATGTGAGCTTATAATCTACTGCAGCCCTCAAATTTTCTACTCGCATTCTGCGAGTGGAAAATGAGGGCGGGGGGGGGGGGTGGGTGAGCACCGCCAGCGGGCGGGGTTGATCAGGAGCCGTTCTCCCAGTGATCGCCCCGGGGGAAGAGAGCATGAAGGAAGAGGAGAGCCGCGGGATCACAGATCGCGGATAGCACGCTGTTACAGCTTACGTTACAATTGCCTCGGGTGGTGAGGCAGGAGAGTGGTGTGGAAAGTATACCAGTCGATAGTATGTGCAGGAGAGTGGTGTGGAAAGTATACCAGTGGGTAGTATGTGCAGGAGAGTGGTGTGGAAAGTATACCAGTGGGTAGTATGTGCAGGAGAGTGGTGTGGAAAGTATACCAGTGGGTAGTATGTGCAGGAGAGTGGTGTGGAAAGTATACCAGTGGATAGTATGTGCAGGAGAGTGGTGTGGAAAGTATACCAGTGGGTAGTATGTGTAGGAGAGGCGTGTGGAAAGTATACCAGTGGGTAGTATGTGCAAGAGAGGAGTGTGGAAAGTATACCAGTGGGTAGTATGTGCAGGAGAGCAGTGTAAAAGGTATGACAGTGGGTAGTTTGTGCATGGAAGAAGTGTAGAAGGTATACCAGTGGGCAATATGTGCAGGATAGGAGTGCACAAGGTAAGACTGCAGTTTACATGTGTAGGAGAGGAGTGTGGAAGGCAGGCAGGCCGGCAACACCGTTAGCCTATTTTCTCACAAATGGTAGTTACAAATCTTTTTATAGTTTGCAACAAAATCAAGAAAAAATATGGTCAAAACCATGCAGATGGATGGCAGGAGCAGGAAATGCACCCTAAAATGCATTTGCACCCATTTATAAAACTGAGTAACTGTAAAGTAGCAGCATGGGCTCTGAGCTCTTTACCCATAGGGTTTTACAGAGGACAGAGAGAAGTCAATCCCTGTTTAGGAAGTGGGCCTAAACTAAAATTGAATCTGTTTTTTTTTTTTCTGGGAAAGTGGAGGTCATAGGGATGTGTCAAGGGTGGGAGAGATACCAAAACAGGAGGGAAATATGTCAGTGGAACTGGGGTTAATCGAGTTTGGAAAGGAGACCCCAAAATTGAAGTAGGTTATTAGCAGGGCCTGTGTCATGATAAGCAGGAACAGTATGTGAGCGATGGGGCAAGACTTGTTGCCAGTGAATTTTTAACGAGGAAATGGGGCAATGGAGCTGAAATTACTATTGGACCAAGGGTTGTTGAAGTGAGACTCATCTTTGGCATTGTACATTGTATAAATGGCAAGGCCTATTGCATATGCACCAAAGACTGGGTGCTGGGCATTAACGAATATTCACAGGGCACTGAGGGGTGATTATGCATCTGCTAGTGACTGGCCGCTGAGTGGTTAATGCATGTGCTTAGTACTGGTTGCAGAGGTATTAGCACACATACGTGAAAGGTGTAAGCAGAAGATGAAGCAGAACATGAAGTGCTGAGAGTTTAAAACATATTTTGGGCACTAAGCATTGAGCGGTTAACCCACATAAGCAGGGCACTGGGTGATAAATGGTAAATGTATATAAGCTGGGGACTGAGTACTAAAGTTGAGGGGTTATCACATATGCGGTGAGGTATAGGTGCTAAGTGGCTTATGATCACTGAGGAATTAACAAGTTGTATACTAGTCACTGAGGGTTATTGCACATGGTCTTTGAACATATCACTGAGAGCATCATGCACTTACATTGCAAACAGGTCACTGAGCAGTAAAGCTCATAAGTGGGGATAGATGGTTTAAAGCAGGCATGTCCAAAGTCTGGCCCGCGGGCCAATCGCGGCCCACGTTCCAGTTTTGAACGGCCTGCCTGGTAATTTGGACATGTATATCTTTTGTGGCCCCCAACAAATCCCTGAGCGTCGGGGGCCACAAAAGATATACATGCTGGCTGCCTTGGAGGGGAGAGGGAGGAGGCGGGACAAGTGCCGTACATACAGGAGTATTTCCTGTTTGCACGGCGGCCTCTGTAATAGGAAGTCCCTGTGCTGCCATTGGACGACTGTTCTGTCCATCATAGGAGGCAGGACTTTGTATTAAAGAGGCCGCAGAGAAAACAGATTCTGCTGTATGTAATTGTCCCACCCCCTCCCTGTCCCCTCCGAGGTTGCAGATGGGCATCAATCGGGCTGCATTCATGGCAATGGTGGGTCTGCATTCATGGCAATGGTGGGTCTACAGATGGGCACTGATCAGGCTGCATTTATGGGCGCTGACTCTTGTTTTGCTTCACAGTTCTTTATTTAAAATAAAAAAAATTTCCTGAAATTTCCCTCTTAAAGTGAAGGTGCGTGTTATACACCAATAAATACGGTATAGCCAAATAACACGCCCAAGCTCATCTCTTCCCCACACACAGCCACAAAGGCAAGAGAATTCAGTGTATTAGTGCTCGGACGAACACACTTAGACCGAATCTTAATGGTTCAAAGAATATCAGGCAAAATGGTCGGCCCTCACGCACATGCACGTCATCAAATCTGGCCCTCTTTCAAGAAAGTTAGGACACCCCTGGTTTAAAGTGTTACTAAAGCCACAACAATAAATCAGTCTGTATATGCAGTAAAGCATGCTTGCTATACTAACTGTGGAACCTAAGGGGTTAATCCTCTGCATTGTGTAAAATGGCTGTTTGATCCATCTTCTCTGAACCTCCCCTTGTTTCAATGTGCCCAATCCATCTCCTGATAAAACAGAGCCTTGGGGACACTGCACACTGCTCCATTTGGTGTGTATTGCTAGAGAGTTTTTTTTAGCACAGGGCCAATCAGCACTGTCCAGACAGAGGGTCAGGGGTCCTGCAGCCTCCTAAGACAGTCAAAGTAGAATGACACCTCCTCTTACAAGCTTTAACCAGACACTGTGGGAGACCAGATATAATGAATGCAGGGTATTGGGTTTAGTAACACTTTAAAGAGTTTCTTCGGTGTCCAGGGTTGCAGCACTGTCCTTGGGAAGGTTCTTATCCAGTCTTTGGTTTCCTGGTGCCGCCATGCTTACTGCAAAGCCAGTTGTGATTCCTTGCAGCTTTCCACTGCATGTGCATGGGCCGTGCTGCACTGTGTGAATAGTTGGGCAGCCCTGTGATGTGTCAGAAAAGTCTGTGGGCAGAGAGAGGGAGTCGAACTTCCACTAGGTTCGCCTAGACAATCCGAGTGGGAGCGGGTACCTGTCAAAACCAGTTACCACCCCCCCCCCCCCCCCCAAAAAAAAAATGTATCCAAAAGTTGAACGGGGTGGGGAGCAGGAAAGCTGAACTTCCCCTTTTGGGTGAAGTTCTGCTTAAAAGGTTGATGCACTTTCAATGGGGGGTGATCACTAGGGGGTTAAGGAACATTTGTTGCCGACTGGTAACTGATTGCTTATCTCGCATACTCTGCTGTGTTGCAACTGGCTAGAGATCTCCATGTAAAGGAGAGGAGGCCATTTTTCATTTAAGATGGACACTGGGAAATGAGCTGTATGCAAAATACAGAGAAAAGACGGACATGTGTCCAAATACACACTTACTTGCTCAGTGAGCAGTGCCCATGGGTAAGACATGTACATTATTTTTATAAGAAATATGTATGGTGGAAGTGAAGGGTGACATTGCACAGGGATGAGACTCCCGAGGGGATACTGAAAAATGTGTGTGCTGGAGGAGGACCAGGGATCTTACTGGGGGAGGAGGAGGAGGAGGATTTCCCAAGTAACAAAGTAAAAATTAAAACTTAAACATTATATTATATATGAATGATATATTATTATATAGAAAGGATGAATTGTTCGTTTTTGTGTCAATTTTAAATGTATTATTTACTTTCTTTAGGCAACAAGCACGAGGATGGGACACAGAGTGACTATGAAAATAGTGCAACATTAAAACATATAAACAAGTGTACCAATTTACAAGATTTTGAGAGACAGGGTCTTATAGAGCAGAAAAGGCTGGAGCAGAAGACTCAGACCGGAGGGAAGCAGCAGGAAACTGCAAGTCAGACTGCTTTTTTGATAGAGTTTTTTGACGAAGACCACCCACGAAAAAGACGTTCCTATTCTTTCTCTCTGAACACCAGCACTGCAGGCCCAGAAGCTCCGTATCCAATCCCACAGTCAAGGATAGATAAAGTCAAAGCCGCTTCCGTTGATCCTAAAGGACTCTGTTTGGGTTTACAGTCCGTTGCCTCATCTCATAGAGTAATTCATAGCACACAACATGCAAAACTGCTGCTTAAACAGAAATCTGAAGAGCCTTGCGATTTATTAGTTTCACAAAATGTTTTATTGAGGAGCTCTGGAAGCCTTGGACATCGACAAGCTAGTAAGCGGATTACATCTGACAGTGTGGAATTGCCTTCCTTGGAGACAGATCACAGGAACAGTCATCTTGCTGAAAAGGCAAATAGCAAGGATGATGCAGAAGGACCATGTGTGACGGTAACCCAAATAACAGCTTTTGGATTAATTGCTAGTGTCATGGACAGGTCGTTTCTTATTTCAATTAATGCTTTTTTGAGGAAAAGCTTGTGTTACAATATAAAATAGCGTGCTTGCAAAATACTCTTTCAAAATTGCGTTAACCATTACGTGTTAAAGCCTGAGTTTTGTCAAAATGAAAAACAAAAATCAGAATCACAAGATGTTACCTACTATCAGTGCTATGTGTCCCTTGTGCTGCTGGATCCTGCTTTAGTTGAAATTTCCTCTTTTGACCCCACGCCCGCCACCGCAGTCTTTCAGTGCAGCAGGGGTTAATAAATCCGATGGACCTTTCATATGCATTCATCAAGAGGGCTGACAGTGCCTGCCCTTTCTGCCCCCCCCCCAATTCATAGAAGCTGTACTAAACTGTCTTTAAATGAAGGACAGCAGATGAATGAAAGGTCTGCCTCACCATTCTTAGATTACATTTCATTCATGGAAGCGCTATAGTACCACTTCGATGAATGGAGGAGGTAGGCATAGTTGGCACTCTTGATGGATGCATACGACAGATCCCTCTGCTCTATTAATCTCCATTGGAAGATTGCTGTACCAGGGGGTGTGTTTATGTCTGTGTGTTTGGGGAATCGGAAGAGGAAGATTTCCACTAATGCAGGAACCAGCACACAAATGGACACATTTGATTAGTAGTAAGTAATGTCCCTTGTGATGTGGTTTTTACATTTTATTTTTGACTAAACTTGGGCTTTAAAGGACAACTGTACCTTTGTACTAGGGTTGCACCGATACTAGTATTGGTGCAAATGCTCAGAAGCTTGACCTGATACTTGGTCAGTCAGTACCCGGTGGGGGAAGTTACAAGCACCGATCTCCCTGTGTGGCTTTCAATAAAGCATCTGGCAGCCTCTTCTCCTCCTCTCCTGTGGCTTTCAGCTGCTTTATTGAAAGCCACACAGGGAGATCTGTGTATGTAACTCCCCCACCACTGCACCCATTGTCCCCGACTGTCCCCTGTGTCCTCCGTGTCCTCCTCCTTATCCCCCTCCGTGTCCTCCTCCTGATCCTCCTCCTGATCCCCCTCCGTGTCCTCCTCCTGATCCCCCTCCGTGTCCCCCTCCGTGTCCCCCCCCCCCCCGATCTATCAGTATGGAGAGCGAAGGGAGGAGCCGCCATTTTTGGAACCACCATGATGGAAGTGCTGCAGGAACCAAGGGGCAAGGGGGGCTGTCCTCTCTCTGAGGAAGGGGGGTAGGCTTACCTCAAGGATTCTTTTAAGAAGGCGACCATCCCAGCACCCCCCCCCCCCCGGTACGAGCAGAGAGTGTGCATCTCCAGCTCAGGGGAGCGGTGGCTTGTTGGAAGGACCAGGTCTGTGTTTTGGCTCAGGGTGGCAAGGCGGGGTGCCGTGATTGCATGGCTATCCCCGCATGTTAGACCTGGGTCACGGCCACAGGAATTCCTGTGTGGGCGTGGCAACGGTGCTTCCGGTCGCCTGGAACGCAGAGATCAGGGGGCGGGTCCGTAGGTCGTGCTTCCGGTTCCGGCCCTCGTGGGTGACACTTGTACCAGGAAATCAAAAAGCCAGGTGGCTTTTTCCAGCACCCCGCTGCGCTCTCTGCAAGATGGAGGAGAAATCCGCAGCTCTGGCGGAAGCAGGCGTCTCAAGCACCGGCCAGGCCCAGGTAAGATGGGTACATTGGTGCCTCTATCTTCCCTAATGGGCTATATGTTTGTGACTTACTATCCTTCCTTGTGTGGGGAGCCTGCGGCTGCAGGACCGGAGGTGACTCCGCTCTGGTCCTGCAGTCTGGACAAGAGGTCTGTCAGATGGGCTAGTGCACTTCCTTCCTTTTGTGTCAGGTGGGGGGTTGTCTCACCCATGTATGTATAAATGTGTATATAGTTATGTGTTTCTCCCGGTAGATAGGTGAAGATAGGGTGCATTTTTGTATGTTTTCTTTATATAGGTCAAGACATTAGCAAAAGCTAACCCCCCCCCCCCAGTTCAGAGGATGTGCCCTTCATGCAAGAATCCCCTCAGAGATTCTTGACCAAAGCCTATGTGCAGAACCTGCATAGCAGATCTGGTAGAAGAAGAAACGTCCCAACAATGTAAAGATCTGTTTTCCTCCGTAAGAGAACTTACAGACCCCTTAAGCTCAGTCAGGTCTCTGTTGGTCAAAAATCCAGCAGCCCAGTTTGACCCCAATACACATTGTCCAGTCCTTGGGTGTCCACCTCTAAAGCAGCGCAGGTTAATGACTCAGAGGAAGAGGGTGCAGGTATGCTTCTTTCCCTCAAGGATGAGGAGGAAGAGGAAGATGATAGCAAAGAATCCAGATACAAGCTATCATTAGAGGAGGTAGATGATCTTCTTAAAGCAATCTACACGACTCTAGAGATCCAAGAGGAGAAAGTACTACTGTTGGTACATGACAAAATGTACCAAGGCTTGAATCCAAACAAGGGGTTCTTTCCGACACAAACATAAAAGGGTGGAAGGACCCAGAGAGGGGTCCTTTATTTTTCAAAAACCCTCAAAAGAAGGTTCCCTTTTGAAGAGAAGGAGACCAAGGTGTGGAACAAGAAACCCAGAGTGGACGCAGCTTTCTCAAAAGTATCTTGTTGCACGGACTTGGCATTCGAGGATATGGGGGTATTAAAAGACGCAATGGACAAGAGGGCGGACTCCCTTCTGAAAAAAGCATGGGATTCCACCTCATCCAGCCCCAAATCTGCTATGGCTTCGACAATAGTGGCCAGGAACCTAGAATGTTGGATAGAAAAGCTTAAGGGGCACATGGAGGCTGGTACGTCGAAAAAAAGACTGGAATCTTTTCCACTTATCTTGAAAGCGGTGAAGTATATGGCTGACGCATCTGCAAAGTCGGTAAAATTGTCCACGAGGTCTACAGCACTTGTGAATTCAGCTAGGTGTGCTATCTGGCTAAAAACTTGGACAGGGGATGCGGCATCCAAAATAATGTGCGGTTTACCCTTCTCAGGTGACTTTCTCTTTGGCCCAGACCTTGAGACAGTTCTGGATAGAATGGCCGACAAAAATAAAGCTTTTCCTTCTAAAAAAGAAACTGCCTCCTAAGAAGAATTTTTGTGCTGTTCAGCAGCCCCACAAAGGTAGAGACCAGGACCAGAAGAACAGATGGTCCTCTGAGAGGGGCAAGGGAAGGGGTGGGGTACTCTTCAGACCCCCGATCAGCCCTCCAAAAGTTAGTGACAATCTCATCCCGGTGGGGGGAAGGTTATCTTCTTTCCTCCCACAATGGGATAAGGCAACCTCAAGTCCC
This sequence comes from Lithobates septentrionalis, assembly GCA_037952835.1. Lineage (NCBI taxonomy): Eukaryota > Metazoa > Chordata > Amphibia > Anura > Ranidae > Lithobates > Lithobates septentrionalis. The sequence continues at coordinate 973,583 of JBBDGP010001440.1, read as the reverse complement.
CTCATAAGGCTGCTTTCACACTGGGGCGGGCGTTGACGGTAAAGCGCCGCTAGTTTTAGCGGCACTTTAGCGTCATTTTAGCAGCGCTATTTGGCTGCTGGCGGGGCACTGTTAACCTCCACTAGTGGCCGAATAAAGGGTTAAATGCGCCGTGTAGTGCCGCTGCCGTCAATGGGCAGGAACGGTGTCTACACCGCTCCAAAAATGCTGCTTGCAGGACATTTTTTAACGTGCTGCCAGCGCATCGCCCCAGTGTGAAAGCAGTCTGGCTTTCACATTGGGACTGCAGGGAAGGTGTTTTTCAGGCGGCATCATAACTCACGGTTACAGCTTGGAATTCTTGGAAACCCCTCCAAGCAGATATTACGTCACCAATCTTCCAAAAGACAAGGAGAAAGCTTTCGCAATGATGAACCTTCTTTGGGATCTGATACAGCAGGAAGTTATTATCCAAGTCCCCAAACATCAAAAAGGACGGGGTTTCTATTCACAAATCTTCCTCATGAAGAAACCACCTGGAAAGTATCGACTGATACTAAATCGAAAGATTTTAAACAGGTCAATACGATGCAAGCATTTTCGGATTGACACCTTTTATTCAATCACAAAATTTTTGTCCCCGAAGTGCTTTATGGCATCTCTGGAACTGAGGGGGAATGCTTATCTGTACGTCCCAATAGCCCAAGCTTCCCAACGATTTCTCAGACTTGACGTCAACCTGTGGAGTTCGATATGGCATCTCCAGTTCAGAGCTCTACTATTTGGATGATCATCCTCCCCCAGAATCTTTGCAAGTGATGGCAGAAGCGTTGGAGCCACTGAAGCTATTGTACCTTACCTAAACGATCTGTTACGTCAAATGAGGGGCAGTGCGGCTCTCGTTCTGGGACGACGTCCTATGATGTTGTTTCAGAACGGCCGCTCTCGCGCGCCCACTGGGGGGGTGTTGCTAGGACACGGCGCAACCCCGATCGCCGTAAAGAGCCGCGGCAGCACCTCTTTTACCATGTGATCGGCTGTGTCCAATCACAGCCAGTCACATGTAAACACGGAGATGCCGGTAATCGGCTCTCCTCACCTCACACTGACAGAGTGTGTGACGATGAGAGCCGATCAGCAGCTTCTCCTCGCAGGAGACATGTACACATGTAATCAGGGCGCTGATCATCAGTGCCCTGTTTACAATAGCGCCACCAGTGCCAGCAATCAATGCCTATCGGTGTCGCCCACCCGTGACGCCCACCCGTGACGCCTATCGGTGCCCCCCAGTGGCACCTATCAGTGCCCAAAAGTGCGGCTCATCAGCGCACATCAGTGAAGGAGAAAAATTACTTGTTTACAAAATTTATTTTACTGACAAAAACTAAGAAAATTTTTTTTTTTTTTTTGTTGAAAATAAAAAACCCATCAAAAGAAAGCTCTCTTTGTGTGAAGAAAATGATAAAAATGTCACACGGTTACAGTATAGCAAGACCGCGGTATTGTCATTCTAATGCCGCGTACATACGGTCGGATTTTCCGACGGAAATGTTCGATGGGAGCTTGTTGTCGGAAATTTCGACCATATGTAGGCTCCATCGGACATTTTCTGTCCAAATTTTCGACAAACAAAATTTGAGATCTGGATCTCTAATTTTCCGATCGTGTGTACACAATTCCGACGCATCAAAGTTCCACGCATGCTCGGAATCGAGCAGAAGAGCCGCACTGGCTATCGAACTTTATTTTTCTCGTCTCGTCGTACGTGTTGTACGTCACCGCGTTCTTGGCGATCAGAAATTTCCGACAAGATTTGTGTGACTGTGTATGCAAGACAAGTTTGAGCCAAAATCCGTTGGGAAAAAAAACATGGATTTTGTTGTCGGAATGTACGATCGTGTGTACGCGGCATAAGTGTGACAGCGCTGAAAGCTGAAAAATGGGCTGGGCAGGAAGGGGGTGTAAGTGCCCTGTATTGAGGGGGTTAAAAACAATTTTTTTTAGTTTTAGTGGCTATCATGTCAGCCCGAAGAATCAGCGAGCTTCAGGCTTTGGCGGTCACAGAACCCTCTTTAATGATGGTGCCACTGTCACATGACATAAAAAAAAAGTATTGGTATCGGCGAGTACTTGAAAAAAGTATTGGTACTTGTACCCTGTCTTAAAGTGGTATCGGTGCAATCCTACTTTGTACAATTGTCTTATAAAAATTTCCGACTACCCTCTAAGTGCTTCTCATTGCTCATCCTCCTTCTCTGCTTCCTATGGTGGCACACATGTGGATTTGATCCCGAGCCATGCTGTGTGTGTGTCTATTGACATACACCATGTGACCCGACCCCACCTCCGGTCCCTCCTCATTGGCTGTGATTGGTAGGAGCTAATGACACGCAGTGCTATCACTGAGTACAGTGAGGAGGGAGAAAGCAGTTCCGCTGCTCTTTGGCACAGTGCTGGATCAAGATCGGGCTCGGGTAGGAATAAAAGTAGCACTTGGGGGCTGTACATAAAGTTTTTTCTTTTACCTTGATGCAGAGAATGCATTAAAGAGTATGTAAATCCAACATTTCATTTTCTTGATATGTGCCTGCTGTACCATATACTTGTATGAAAAGTATCCTGTTCTCTTTGTATTGTTTCCTTTGTGTAAAATTCATGGTGTACCTGCCTTTTCCTCTGCTTTCCTATTAAAAACTGACCACACTAAGCAGGAGAACAACCCGTGGTCAGTTCTCTAGCTATGTGTTGTAGTCCAGTAATCAGACTTGTCCTGACAATCAGCAACTTCTTGCTGCTTGCAAGAAGAATTTCTTCATCCTTTATTGAGGAATTCAAAAACAGTTGGGTTATACTGCCATCTAGTGGAGGTTATAACACAAGAACAAGACACCTCAGTTTATTTCTAGTGTCCTAGGACAGTGGTTCTCACGCTCAGTCCTCAAGTACCCCCAACGGGCCATGTTTTCAGGTTTTCCTTTACTTTGCATAACTGCTTTAAATCAATATCAATGGCATCATATTGATAAGAGCTATTTTATCTAAGGGAAGTTCCCAAAACATGGCCCGTTGGGGGTACTTGAGGACTGAGCGTGAGAACCACTGTCCTAGGAGGTTATGCTCTACTGAAAACAAAAGTCATTTTTGCTAGCCTTGTTCGTGTTTTTTTTTTTTTTGGGTGACAGTCAAGATTCTTGCTACACTGCTATTCTATTTTTTTCATGATGAAGTAATTCTAAATTCCTGGCTACACTGCTGCTTGAGCTGGTCACTATCAGGCAGCTATCTGGATCTGCAGCTCCTCAGCATTAGCTTTGGAGGCCGTACATGGACCATATCACATAGACATATACATTGGATGGGATGTGCAAGGTTAGTGGTTGAATGTGATCTTCAAGCACTGGACTCTGCATTGCGGTGCTTTCTAGACCTTAGTCTAGTGTTACTGGATCAATCGGCACCATCTCTTGCAGTGTTTTGTCTCTGACCCTCAATACCATTAAAGGAGAATTAATGTCATACTCTCCTCATTAAATATTTAGAACAAGCAGTATCATATTCATAAAACGGCATTTTCTTTTTGAAATTTTTTTTTCTTGTAAAATCTGCCTTTATTCCTCCACTTTCCGATCAGCAGCTTTTGCTTTTTTCTTTATCCTTCTAGTTCATTTGAGCTGATTCTGATTCCTGTGTCAGCTTCTTGCCTAAAAGCAGACTGCATTTCCCAGGAAATCTAGCACCACATTTAAAGTGGAACGTCACTCTCCCAATCAATATTAAATATTTTTAATCCTCATGCTACTATCATTAGTAAATAGGAAAGTATATCATATCTTTAAACTTTTTTCTTTTTTTTTCTTTTACATATCTTCATTTGCTTCCTGGTTTCTTGCCTAGTCTTCAGGAGGGGAGGAGAGGAGGAGGGTTTTTCTCAGCTAAGCACACTCTCCCTCATGCATGCTTGAGCTAAGGGCAGATGTATTGCAGGAATTAAATGATTTATGAATTATCTGCCCTTAGACCCCTTTCACACTGGGGCGGTTTGCAGGCGTTATTGCGCTAAAAATAGCGCCTGCAAACTGCCCCTAAACAGCCCGAGGGCTTTCACACTGAAGCGGTGCGCTGGCAGGAGAAGAAAAAATCTCCTGCAAGCCGCATCTTTGGAGCGGTGAAGGAGGGGTGTATTCACCCCTCCTTCACCGCTCCTGCCCATTGAAATCAATGGGACAGCGCGGCTATACCGCGGTAATACCGCGGCTATAGCCGCGCTATACGAGGGGTTTTAACCCTTTTTCGGCCGCCAGCGGGGGGTTAAAACCACACCGCTAGCGGCCGAATACAGCGGTAAAACAGCGCTAAAAATAGCGCTGTTTTACCGCCGACGCCCCCTACCGTCCCAGTGTGAAAGGGGCCTTACTGAAGATGGCCAAGGCCATAAATGCTAGGGGGTGTTTTTCAACAAAAATAAAGCATGCAGACATGGGTGGATGGGGGAGTTTGCTTTGAATATTAAAAATAAATTTAAAAAAGTTTGTGGGGCTTAGATGCAGTGAAGATCAGCTTTAATACACTGGGGGAAAAAAAGTATTTGACCCCCTGCTGATTTTGTACATTTGCCCACTGACAAAGAAATGATCAGTCTATAATTGTATTGATAGGTTTATTTTAACAGTGAGAGAGAATAACAACAAAAATATCCAGAAAAACACATTTCAAAAAAGTTATAAATTGATTTGCATTTTAATGAGTGAAATAAGTATTTGACCCCTTCACAAAACATCACTTAGTACTTGGTGACAAAACCCTTGTTGGCAATCACAGAGGTCAGACGTTTCTTGTAGTTGGCCACCAGGTTTGCACACATCTCAGGAGGGATTTTGTCCAACTCCTCATTGCAGATCCTCTCCAAGTCATTAAGGTTTTGAGGCTGACGTTTGGTAACTCGAACCTTCAGCTCCCTCCACATATTTTCTATGGGATTAAGGTCTGGGGATTGGCTAGGCCACTCCAGGACCTTGATGTGCTTCTTCTTGAGCCACTCCTTTGTTTCCCTGGCCGTGTGTTTTGGGTCATTGTCATGCTAGAATACCCCTCTACGACCCATTTTCAATGCCCTGGCTGAGGAAAGCAGGTTCTCACCCAAGATTTGACAGTACATGGCCCCGTCCATCGTCCCTTTGATGCAATGAAGTTGTCTTGTCCTAAATTTTCCCAAAGCAAAATGTTTCCACCTGACGGTGGGGACAGTGTTCTTGGTCACAGGCAGCATTCCTCGATTTTAGTCTCATCTGACCACGACACTTTCACCCAGTTCTCTAAATCATTCAGATGTTCATTAGCTTCAGAGGTGCCTGTACATGTGCTTTCCTAAGCAGGGGGACCTTGCTGGTGCTGCAGGATTTCAGTCCCTCATAGCGTATTATGTTACCAATTTGTTTTCTTGGTGACTATGATCCCAGCTGCCTTGAGATCATTGACACAATTCTCCCGTGTAGTTCTGGGCTGATTCCTCACCGTTCTCATGATCATTGAAACTCTACGAGGTGAGATCTTACATGGAACCCCCAGACCGAGGGAGATTGACAGTTATTTTGTGTTTCTTCTATTTGCGAATAATCGCACCAACTTAACTTAAATCTACAATCTTGTCCCTGATATCCTTGGACAGCTCTTTGGTCTTGGCCAAGGTGGAGAGATTGGAATCTGACTGATTGCTTCTGTGGACAGGTGTCTTTTATACAGGTAACAAACTGATTGATAGGGGATCAAATACTTATTTCACTCATTAAACTGCAAATCAATTTATAACTTTTTTGAAATGCGTTTTTTCTGGATATTTTTGTTATTCTGTCTCTCACTGTTAAAATAAATCTACCATTAAAATTAAAGACTGATCATTTCTTTGTCAGTGGACACACGTACAAAATCAGCAGGGGAACAAATACTTTATTCCCCTCACTCTACAAGGGCTGTTGTTTTGTTCTGTTTCTTCCTGGGCTCCAGGCTGTAGCAGAGGTTTCTAAAGTAGAGAAGGTGGGCAAGACATTGAGTAGTAGATGTGGAGCTGTGAGGGAGTAGTTCCTTAACACAGTTTTGCATGTGTGACTACAATAGGAGACTTCAGGAAACCAGACGGAAATGTTGACACAGGTAACAAATCTGTGTGAATGGGGTTCTTAGCATCTATTTTATGGGGAATAAATTGAGAAATTATGAAATATGACTTTTTTTTTATTTTTTAGGACTTTAGTGATTCTTTTAAATGGTGGAAGGTGTGCTCACCTGTCAATACTTCACTGACAGTTGAATTTGCTCATTAGATCCCAGTTGGAATTAAGTCGTTTGGTTCTTTGCCCTTTGTTGGCGGTATTCCTGATTTTCAAGCTATGTCAGAATAGGTAGAATCACTTAAAAGGGGAATAATCCAACATGGGCGTAGGCAATGGTGGGGCAAGGTATTTCAGTGCCGAGGGCGAGGATGCCAAAATGCCCCCCCCCCCCCCCGCACGCAGCGCAGGGGGAAGAGCCTGTAAAAGCAATTACTATTTACATTTGTGATTGATCATCACAATGATCACAAAGTACACATCCAATTAGAGTGCTTTGATGGCGGCTTGGTTCGCCACCAATAATGAGTAACCTGGCTGCCCACAGGTGATTTTTGAAGATTGTAAATGGTGCTCTAGAACTAGCTGAAGCTGATCTTGGTCCTGCTCGAAAACCTCTTTCGATCTGTGGGCTGCACTGATCATTGTATTCTGACAGTGGAGGATTCCTGCTGTCAGAATACAATACCACAGGACCACAGAGGGGGGGGGGGGGGGGGGGTTCCTCCATCCACCTTGTTTGAGTGGATGTAGGAATCTGTTCAGCTTGCTGGGAAAAAATAATAGTGTGTACTAGGGTTGCATTGATGCTAATCATTTGCATGAGTACTTGTACTCATGCAAATGCTCCAATACCTAAAACCAATATTTTGCAGTGTGATTTAAGCTCATACAAAATGAATGGCTCAAATCGTACTGTAAAGAACTGCATGCAGTTTGAATAGGAATACAGTGCATTTCCTGTCCGAATCACATGCCATTTCCCACACCGCTCCTGTGTGAACCCAGCCTTGTCATAGTCACTTCAGCCTCGGTTCACACAGGAGAGGTTTGGGAAACTGCCTGTGATTCAAGCAGGAATCGCACTGTATTCCTGTTCAAATCACATGCGATTCTTTGCAGTGTGATAAAAGCCTATTCATTTTGTATGGGCTCAAATCTTCCCACAAAAGTATCAGTAACTGGTATCAGCGAGTACTTGAGCACAAGTATTGGCACTCCTAATTGCCAGTACAAAGCAGGTATTGGCACAACCCCAGTGTGCACCCAGCTTTAGACAATTTGTCAGGGTGTTAAAGGGACTCAAAGACAAAGCTCCTGGGCAAACAAATCTGCAAAGATGACAAAAAAGATAGCAGAAAAGACTTGTCATTGTTAGTACTCATGCACAAGAACACTATGCTGTAGGGGAGCATACACTATACAATCTGATTGTACAATCTCTGCACAATCTCCTTTAGATTTACCAAAACTGTGTAATATATGGACAAACCTGAACAATTAATTTAAGTAGTATCCAGTCTGGCAGGACTTTGTACTACATAGTTGGTGGTAGATCCAAAAGTTATTGTACAATCAGATTGGTATCATTGGTATATTCAGATGGATCAGTTTCTTTTTTTTTATCAGTCCATGTCTGATCAAAAAAAACTGAGCAGATCCCTCCCCCCCAACCACTCCACTAAGGTGGATGAGGGAATCCTTTCCACTGAGACATCTAGGTTAGCGCTGCAGATCAAAGGAAACATTTTTGCTGGTTTGAGAGAAGTTGATCAATAAAAATTGACTTCACCTTTTGCAGGAATTGATGGATTGAAACGTATTCGGTACTTGCTAGACTAGTCCAATTTCCGTCCATCTATGTCCAGCTTTATTAGCTCCTGTCTAAAATATGTTTTCTTATGCCTGGGGAGTCGGGGAGCTCACTTAAGTCTCCATGTAGGGTTGGGAAAAAAAACGATTTAAATCTTGAATCGAGTTGAGAGGTCAAATCGATTCAAAATTTAAGCAAATCGATTTATTTAGATTTTTTTTTTTCACCGCGCCGGTCCCGAGGCGCTGCGGGCATGAGTTTGTAGGCGAGGCAGCGGCTTCGGCCTAGTCCGCGGCGTCTGGCCGTAGCCGCGGACTAGGCAGAAGCCGCGGCCTCGCCTAAAAACTCATGCCCGCAGTGTCTCCAGACCGGCGCGGACACCGCGCCGGGCCTGAAGAGCTGCGGGCAAGGAGTTTTTAGGTGAGGCCGCGGCTTCGGCCTAGTCCGCGAGGCCGGACGCCGCGGACTAGGCCGAAGCCGCGGCCTCGCCTAAAAGCTCATGCCCGCAGCGCCTCGGGACCGGCACGGTTTCCAAAAAAAAAAAAAAAACTCGATGTGAATCGAGTTTTTTTTAAGAGAATCTCCCAGCCCTATCTCCATGTACAGGAATTCTTTAGGGGCCCATTCACATGTGGTGCAGACATGTGTGTCCCATGCAGGTCTCTCTTTTATCAGTACAGTTATGTACGGGCATTGTGTGCATCCATGTGCCGGTGTCCCATTCACTTCTATTGGGAACCGCACCTGCATGTCATATTAGAATACAGTGGTTGTGTCCTTGCAGCCTCATGTCCCAGTAGAAATGAATGGGGTCCTGACATGGGGTTGCCAACAACACCTATGTACCCCGTGCTGATAAGTCAGCCCTGCATGGGAGACATATGTTTTCACCTCTTGTGAATGGACCCTTACTAAAAAGAACATTTGTCTCCACAGCAATTAACAGTGAAATGAAGCCTGAAAGTTACCTGTCAGCTGAGAGACCGAGAACACTCAGTTTGGCCATGCAGCAGAGAGGAGAAGACTCGAGGGGAAGGGCACAGGAGGAGGGGACACGACACACAGGAGGAATGGGCTCCAACATAGTTCAGAGCTGGGACCGATAAAGACAGGAGGCTAGGGGGCGGAGGTGGTGATCTCCCACAGACATCGGGACAGTGTGAAAGATAAAGCAGGAGAGATAGAGATGACTGGAGAGGCAAACTGCGTCCTCCTCCCACACCAAATCATACCGTCTAGGGCAGCTGCCCCTCCTGCTCACCCCTAGTACCGGCCTTTGGGCGTAGGCCCTCGTTTTGTAGAGCGCCTGAAGAAAATGCCTGGAGCCTTGTGCTTACTGCAAGCCTTAAATCTTCTATCTTGCATGGAACTGTTGTCTGTGCAAATGTGTAGGGCACACTGGCCACGCACATAGGACTCTGATGAGATATCTAAAGAGGTTCTGATTCACTTATCCTTTAAGGGACTTTGTCTCTTTAAACTTACTCTTGACACCATAAGCAACGCCACAGGTGGCTAGAGGATATTCCCCATTCCTCCCCGTGAAGCCGCAATGGCCAGGTTAGAAATGAAGCTGGCCTTGCGTACTATCAAAGGCCAGGTTTCGGCCTTGTCGGTATTATTTCAACAACCACTTGCTTCGCATTCTTTGGTTCGTAGCTTATTCATGGAGTAACACGGCTTAATCCTCCGGTTAAGTCATCCCTGAACCCTTGGAACTTGGATTTAGTTCTGTCGGCATTGCTGAAACAGCCTTTTTAAGCCGATACAGCATATTCCCTTGGTCCTTTTGACAAGGAAACTAATTTTCTGGTAGTCATATCTTCTGCAAGAAGGGTATCAGAGTTGGCTGCTCTTTCTTGTAAGAGCCATATTTGATTATTCACAAGGATAAGGTAGTATTGCGTCCTCATCCTAACTTTCTACCGAAGGTAGTGTCCAGTTTTATCCAAACTAGGATATTGTTCTACCTTCATTTTTTCCATAACCCTGTTTTACGGAAGGAAAATTACTACATTCTCTTGATGTGGTGAGAGCAGTCAAGGTCTACTTGAAGGCGACTGCTCAGATTTGAAAAATGGATGTTTTGTTGTGTTGCCTGAAAGTCCTAGAATAAGGACAGGCAGCATCGAAATCTACCATTTCTAAATAGATTCAGCTAGTAACTGTTCAGGCTCATGGTTTAAAGAGGAGGATTCCACCCTCTCAAATCAAAAGCGCACTCCACTAGGACTGTTAGTGCTTCATGGGAGTGCATCACCAAGCTTCCATGGTTCAAATCAGCAAGGCCTCAACTTGGTCTTCAGTTCATATATTTACCAGATTTTTATCAGGTGAATGTAAAAAGGCATGAGGATATTGCCTTTTTGGGTGTAGTGTGCTGCAGGCAGCAGTATAACTCCTCTGGTCTCATGTTGCCCTAATTCTGTTTTGTCTCCCTCCCCTTCAGTTGGCATTGCTCTGGGACATCCCACATAGTAATTACTATGGCTCTGTGTCCCGTGATGTATGATTAAGAAAATAGGATTTTTATAACAGCTTACCTGTAAAATCTTTTTCTTTGAAGTACATCACGGGACACAGAGGTCCCTCCCCTCTTTCTGGTATACACGTGTATTGCATTGCTACAAAACTGAGGTACTCCAAGTAGTGGGAGGGGTTATATAGGGAGTGGACATCCTGTCTTAGGGTGTGCCAGTGGCCTATAAGCCACATAGTAATTACTATGGCTCTGTGTCCCGTGATGTACTTCAAAGAAAAGGATTTTACAGGTAAGCTGTTATAAAAATCCTATTTTTTGGCGAGATACTTCCAATGGAAAATTACATCTGAAGGGATGCAGGCCCTGTCACTTTCCTCATTAAAGCCCTGCAGGTGCAGCAGCTGATTGATAATTATAAAACCACTCCCATTAGATGGACACAAACAGCTATTTCTTTAGAATAACAAACGGTAGGACTCTGCAACAAAGTTTGTTAAAATACTTGCATTGTAAATAGATCACCCAGAGGGGAATGTTTTTTTGCTTAACAAAAGTGGTGTTACTCTTTAATTGACTTGATGGCCCCCAGGTTTTTCCCTACTGGCAACAGGACTTGATAAATCAAAATCTTGCATCGGAATTGAGACAGTCTACCTGCTCAGTAGTTCTAATTTTTATCTTGTACAGATGGAAGCCCCACTATCTAAATAACTGTTTTCTTGTATATCTTCAAAATGCCAAAAATCTAGCCGGCATGTTATCTGTCTCAAGCAACCCCTATTCTTGAAGCCCATTGTAGCCTGATGTACAGAAAAAACAATAAAAGACCATTCATATCTGTTCGACTTCAAGTCGCACCGACTTCACAGTAGACCCTGTACTACTTTGGTCCGACTTTGATGAGAGTTGAGGTCCATTGACCTCAAGTTTACACAGGCATTCCCTGAAATCGTGTTAAAATCGCGGCAAGTCGCAGCAGTGTGAAAGGGTTTTAAATAGTACAAAATCGTGTAACAAAATGCAGCAAACCTTTCCAGGTGCTCTTCTAAGGCTCCATTCACAGTTGTATGACTCAAAAATTGCACAGACTTTGGAGTATAACTTTGATGCAACTTTGACACAACTTTGGATGGGTGCAACTTGGATATGACTTTGGCTTTGACCACTGATAATGGACAACTGTTGCACAACTGTTGTATTGTATAACATTCAGGTACGACTTTCATTCAACTGTTGAGTGTTAACATTGAAGTGTATGGCCCTCGAGTTGCATGCAAGTCAGACCAAAGTAGTTCATGAACAAGTTTGAAGTTGCTCCGAGTCACACATATATGAATGATTTTTCATGGAAAACATGGAGAACGACTTGTCATGCAAGTTTGATGGCCAACGTTGCATGACAAGTTGCACAAGTGTGAATGGAGCCTAAGGGATTTATATGAATCCCGGTGATGACTTGGGCAGTCTGACTTTAGTGGCATTGCTTTTTATATTTAGCATTCACTCTTCACTTGTTAATTTTATTTGATTGCTAGGGTTGCCCTTTAACTTTCAGATTTTTTTTTTTGTTTCAGGATGTGACTTCATCAAGTAAAAAACGTTGGGCATCCCAATGGGCCAGTCTGGCTTCTAATCATGTGGGACAAGATCAAGATAATGGACAGAGCGAATCCAATATTTCACCTCCTGCTGAAAATGGTAATTTTTGAATACTACTGCTACTATTAATGTTGTTTTGCTACTATTACAGTTGTTGCATACACTTGAGAGGTTTCAAATCAAATTTCCATGTGAATATTTTTAAAAACATGTTCAACAGGCCTTTGAAAAATGCTTGTAATCAGTGTTAGAGACACTGTTGTTATAGTAATAGTTAGGGTTGTCCCGATACCGATACTAGTATCGGTATCGGCACCGATACCAAGCATTTGCCCAAGTACTTGTACTCGGGCAAATGCTCCCGATGCTTCCGCCGATACCTTGACTGTCAGCGGTGATGGACGTGTGGGGGAGTTACAAGCTTCTCCCCCCGCGGCTTTCAGCTGCTTAGTGACATACAGCGGTGATCGGTGCTTGTAATTCCCCCACACGCGATCACCGCTGACTGTCACCTCCTCCTCCTTAGTCCTCCTCCGTTCCTCTGTCCCCCTCCGCTGTCCTGCTCCATTGCTGTGTCCCCCTCCGTTCCTCTGTCCCCCCCCCCCCGCTGTCCTCCTTCTTTGCTCTGTCCCCCTCCGCTGTCCTCCTTCGTTCCTCTGTCCACCTCCCGCTGTCCTCCTTCTTTGCTCTGTCCCCCTCCGCTGTCCCCATCCGTTCCTCTGTCCCCCTCCGCTGTCCCCATGCGTTCCTCTGTCCCCCTCCACTGTCCCCATGCGTTCCTCTGTCCCCCTCCGCTGTCCCCATGCGTTCCTCTGTCCCCCTCCGCTGTCCCCATCCGTTCCGGCTTTCCGTTGTCCCCCTCTCTCTTCGTCTGTCCCCTCCGTTCTGCTGTCTCTCCGCTGTGTGTATGGAGAGAGTCAGCTGACTCTTTCCATTCACATAACTGAAACATTGTAATCTCCTGTGATTACAATGTGTCAGTTTATGAATGGAGAGAAGCTGCTGTGTTCTCTCCATTCATTCTCAGTGCAGCTGACGCTGCAGAGAAAGGGACTGGGGAATCTATCCTCAGTCTATTTCTCTGTCTCAAGGGGGAGATATCAGAGGTCTGTTAAGACCCCTGATATCTCACCAAAGCCCCCCAACAGGGCTGATTAAAAAAAAAAAAAAAAACACACACAGTGCAATAAAGAATAAAAAAAAAAATTGTAAGAAATAATAAATGTAAATGAAAAAAACCAAAACAAAAACACACACACAGACACCGTTCACTATACCCCCACCCCCACCCCACCCGCCCCCCACCCCCACCCCCCCCCCCCCCCCCCCTCAAAAAAAAAAAAAAAAAAAAACTGTCACGTGACATTAAAAAAAAGTATCGGTAATCGGTATCGGCGAGTACTTGAAAAAAAGTATCGGTACTTGTACTCGGTCCTAAAAAAGTGGTATCGGGACAACCCTAGTAATAGTTCATCAGTGGAAACAACCCATAAAGAAAGGGACTCGATTTCTTTCTTGTACATTGAGAGACAGAGCAAGTCCTTACAAAAGGCTTTGACACTGGAAAACAACTATGGGCCAGCCTATTATTATTATACAGGATTTATATACGCCAACAGTTTACGCCTAGGGTGTAACACCACTTACTACCAGCATGCTCCCAGTTTTTGCTAGTGAGGATGGACGTGTTTTCTTCAGCTAACTTTTGAATTTTTATACCGGTAGCTTTAATTACATAAATTGCTGTTGGTGGTCCTATCTGCAGCATAGTTATTTTCATCCTGGATTTTGGAGTTTGCTGGACGACAATTGTAGGGTGAACCTGGAAGTGACTCTCAGGCACTGGGTTCCATGTGGGGCTTTCCACACTCACGCATTAGCTGCTGAGCCCATTTCTGATCCAAAGCTGCTGGCATTACCTTTTTGCCCTGTCTCTAAAAACCCACTTGGTGGGTAGGCCTTTGGAGCCAGGAATGGGGGACTTCCTAATTTTATTGGTTGTTGAGGATCATTATTGCAAGTTTGCCAAGGAGGGAGTCAAAGCTGTGGGATAGAGCACTGATGTCATTCCACTGAATGGAGTGTCTCACTGTCTACACCATGGGTGCTCAATCTGTGGCCCTCCAGCTGTTGTGGAACTACAAGTCCCATTAGGCATTGCAAGGCTGAACACAGTTACAAGCATGACTCCCAAACACAAAGGCATGATGGGACTTGTAGTTCCACTATAGCTGGAGGACCGCAGGTTGAGCACCCCTGGTCTACACACTTTAGTTCCAGTCAAATTACATTGAGTAATCATCTCCTGCTGCATGTAGCCACATGGAAACTCAGTCCGTTCCTGCTGATATCTACAGCGACTTTGGTCAACTTTAGCCTCCCAACCCTTTGATGGGGAAACTCACCTGCTGCTGTACTCATGGTCTTTCCTCAGACCTTGAGCCTGCACCTTGCTGACTGCTGAAATATGCTTGATTCCAGACCCAGGGGAACAGTACTGCTGTACTAGTTGCCCCCAGCACATTCTCCACTAACAGGTTAGACTGCTTGTAGCACTCCCCCTACCAGTGGCAATCTCTGTAGTCTGGAATCGTGCTGCCCTCCTTGGCACCATCGAATGGGGCTTGGCTCCCTGCCTTTTGAGATGTTTTAAAATGGTCACCCAGGATTTTATAGCCTTATGCCGCGTACACACGAGCGGACTTTACAGCAGACTTTGCCCGGCGGATGGGATTTCGTCGGAATTCTATCGTGTGTGGTCTCCAGCGGACTTTGTTTTCTCAAAAGTTGGACGGACTTAGATTTGAAACATGTTTCAAATCTATCCGACGGACTCGAGTCCGGTCGAAAAGTCCGCTCGTCTGTATGCTAGTTCGACGGACAAAAAGCCACACTAGGGCAGCTATTGGCTACTGGCTATGAACTTCCTTATTTTAGTCATCACGTACGAATTCGACGGACTTTGGTTGATTGTGTGTAGGTAAGTCCGTTCATTCAGAAAGTCCGTCGTAAAGTCCGTCAAAGTCCGCCGGGCAAAGTCTGCCGTAAAGTCCGCTCGTGTGTACGCGGCATTAGAGTTGTTGTAAGTCCTTACATATAACCAGTGAAGTGACTGGCCTCAGGTGGTACACCGAGCTGAAACAATTCCTCCTACATAAGTTGTACCTGTTTATCTGCAGCTGTCTTTCTTCCATATCCTGTCAAAGTGTGGAATTTACACCGGATCTCTCAGCTCTGAAAAACAGGAGTCAGGGAGCTGAAGCTACATCAGGATAGCTCTGAAATCTGGTTGGAGGGAAGGGAAGCACCCCCCTTCAAACAACTCATAGGAACAAAACTGAGGCTGTCACTCTGCTGGAGATCCCTACCCTGTCACCTTTTTTCTATTGGTGTCAGGAAAACTCATCAGAAGGGACTCATGCTGATAGCAGAGGAATTGGGCAGCAGACAGAAATGACACATAGTGCTTTGAATTGAGACAAGTACACACTAGAGGGATATGCTTTTTCATATTTCATGTCTGAGGTATACAACCACTTTAAATTACCTGCTTATTTTCAGAACCTAATTGTAGATTGTGCTACTGCATCCTCTCTTGCAGATTCTAATTCCAATTTACCTGCAGGATTAGTGTCTACTTAGCCATCAGCAATGGAGACTAAGTCTAATTCTGTATTGCTCATGTCGTTGAGCGATAAGCTTTCCCCCAAGGTGTCAAATTCCACTGCTGTTACGCCACAGTTGAAGCAGAGCTCCACCCAAAAGGGGAAGCTCCGCTTGTTTGCACCCTCCTCTTCACTGCTATGTTCGGCACTTTTTGGGGGGGGGGAGGGAGGAGCGGGTACCTGGTTTTGACAGGTACTCGCTCCAACTTCCTGGTAAGATCACCGCACGGTGATCTATGTCATTTCCGCCCCTCCTCCTTCCCCCCCACTGCCTTCTTGGACACACAGAGATCCCAGAAGGCAGCGGGACCATTCAGAAAGCGACTCTCGCATACACAGCAGGAAACAGGCTGTGAAGCCACAAGGCGTCCCTTCCTGTTTCCCCTCCTACAGATGCTGGCGTCTGCACTCGAAGCCGATTAACAAATCAGCTAGGGGTGCTGGCATCGCGGGATCCCTGGACAGGTAAGTATCCTTATATTAAAAGTCAGCAGCTACAGTATTTTTAGCTGCTGACCTTTTTTTTTACAGACTGGAACTCCTCTTTAAGGAGATCGTTTTGGCTCCAACTGATAGGGTGTGTACCACTTTGAAACTTGCGGATCAGCCTGTCGCTTCTACTAGTGCTGTTTCTGACCTTGAGTCTTATAGGACTCTTAAGGTCACAAACACTTCTATTTCTTGTCTATTGAGGTTCACAGAAGGTCTTTCACCTTTGGGTTATACTGCCATGTATTTTCTTAAGCTCTGCTGTGTAAAAGACTAACCTATTTTTGCCAGCACCTTTTTTCTTATTCTCCGAGATCTTGCTTTTCGTCAGTCAAGACCCTTTACTACACTGCTGCTAGATCTAGTCTCTCCGATTGCAGCTGTCAGTCATCTTCAGCCTGGCCATGTCTGAACCCCACTGGACTGGACTTTGTGAAGATAGCCTGGAAGTGCACAGTGTAGGGAGTTTTCTATATTCCGTTCAGGTAAAAAGTTTTTGGGTTTGTCTCAACACTTGCCCTGTCTTTGAAGACTCCCTTTTGTGAGTGGGCCAGTCCGTTTGAGCACCAGGAGTCTTGTGTAAAAAGATCTCTTAGCACCTTTAAAATAACCCATTTCCTGCCTATTTTATCAGTGGAAAGGGTTAACGCTGTTGGATGGAGCGCCAATGTCATCCACTGGGTGGAGTGTTGTGTGTGCTCCCTGTTCTCTTTACTATTATACAGTGTCCAGGAAGCATCTCCTTGCTGCTGTTCCTGCTTTGCAAAGAGCCTTGTGGAGCTTTGATCCATTCCTGCTGCCTGCCTACAGTAAGTATGGTCACATCCAGCCATCCAAACCTCACCCTCCAACTGTCTGGGAGTAGTACCTGAAACCTGCCCTTATACCCTAAACCTTATGCTGCCTTGTGCCACCTGGTCACAACACATCTAATTCTAGAGGAGGAGAGGGAACAATCCCACTGTACCAGGTTCCTTGAGCTCACGCTCTACTAATTGCTCCAGGGTTGCTTGCAATGCACCTGCTGATGAGGCTTTCGTTTGCAGCCTGGAATCCTGTTGCCGTCTGCTCCTAGAGTCTATCCCCTCTTTGGAGTCTTCCTGAGCCCCTTAGGGTATAGCCATTTTTTTTTCTCTTTGGGCTGAGGTTTTTACTACAGTCATGCAAGACCTTATGATCCAAATTACCCAGTTATTTGCTGACTCTGACCACAGAGGCCACAAGTGCTTTTCCACATCTTCTCCTGCAGATTCTGTATCTAATTTGCCTGTGGCCTTGGTATCTCTGAGCCATCAACTGAGGCTGATTCCGAGTTGCTCCAGTTTGTACTTGATGAGCTTGGTTCTGAGGGATCCCTGTCCTCTGCCATTACCAAATTTAAAGAGACCATTTCATCTTGTTGTGCACACCACTATGAAACTAGAAAATAAGCCTATTGCTTCTACCAGGGTTATTTCCTTGTTTGGCTCTTAAGACTGCAAAGAGGTTCCTAGTGCATACGCTGTTCCAGATTTTCCTCTATGAAGATTGGGAAAACCCTGACAAAATGTTTGCCCACCCCCCAAGCACTTTTTAGCCTTGTACCTATTTTAAGAGAGAAGCATCCCCCCTATCATAAATAGGGAGAAGTCCGGTGCTAAACAACCTCCTGCAGACAACGGTAAAAATTAACATGAATGCAATAAGGCTGAGAAAAATTCCCATACTCTTGTTGCTGTTTGTTATGCAACTGAGTTAAGTTGAAATCAAACAGGAAAAATGCAAATTGCACAGTGTCTCCGGGATAAATAGTACCAAGTATGGTTGTGCTCTAGTGGCTAATGCCTGTATATCACTCCAATGCCGTCAAGGCATGGTAAAAAAATAGCCAATGTTGATGTCTACTGGGGGATCAAATGTCCTCCATCCCAAAGGAAAACAAATAAATGGTAAGACAACAGTTAAAACATGCCGCCACTGAATAAATATGTCCAAAAAAAAATTCACTTTATTAACTGAAAGCATGAAAACATGTACAATGTTCACAACCATGTCTGTAAATTCCAAGAAAGCTTACGTGCTGGTGTTTGGTCTCCATTTATATGGCTTCACCAAATGGAGTTATTCCTGCCAAATGCGGATGAGACATGAATAAAGAGGCCTGGCCCTGAAATGCGTTGCCCTGGAGACGTTAGGCGCTTTCGTCCGTCCCCATTACCTCCTGGAGCATCAGTGGCACGACAATTCCAGTGACTCGGCTTGGCTTGCCACAATTTTAGGTGACGTAGTTTCCGGCTATGTGTTCCCGGCCAGCACACGGACCCTTCCATTCCATGTTTTCTGAGCAGTTTGGAGTCTCCATTAGTGCCATTCTCTGGAGAATGTCCCCCACAAGAGCGGCTGCCTTTGGCAGGGATAACTCCCTTTTGTCTCTTCATTTATATGATTTCACCAAACACCAGGGGGGAACCGGGCAGCATATAAGCTTTCTTGGAAGTTACACACATGGTTGTGGACATGTTGCATGTTTTCGTGATTTCAGTCAGATTTGTTGGACATCAGAGCATCCACTATTCTGGTGGAGGATGTACCTGTCTTTAAGGAACCAACCGACAAAAGGCTAGAAGCCCTCTTTAGAGCTTTGCCAGAACTTTTCCAAATCTTGCAGTTGATCCCTCAGTTAAGAACCTTTTGAGCAAATGGTTGTAGCTTTGAAGTGATTGTAAAGTCTCGTTTTTTTTCTCTTGTTAAAATAACAAACACGTTATACTTGCTCTGTGCAATTCTTTTGCACAGAGCAGCCCTGATCCTCCTCTTCTCGGGTCCACCCCATAGCAATCCTGGCTCCTTCCCCCTGCTGAGCGCCCACCATAGCAAGCAGCTTGCTATGGGGGCACTCGTACATCCTCGCTTCCAAGCCCTGCTCTGTGTGTCCATAGAACACACAGAGCGGGGCTTGGCCCTGCTCCTCACTACCTCACTGGCTGTGATTTACAGCAGCAGGAGCCAATGAGGAGGGAGAATACCAAGAAGGCCTTAGTTGTGCACATCGCAGGATCTAGATCGGGCTAAGGTATGTAATTAAGGGGGGCATGTAGCTGTTTTTTTTAATCTTAATGCATAGAATGCAGTAAGGTAAAAAAACCTTCTGCCTTTACAACCATTTTAAGCTACAGTCGTGGCAGGCTACTGCAGGCTTCATGTCTCTTCCCCTGCTTTACTGTCTCTTGTCCATACACACATGAATGACACTTTTGGTTAAATTGCTGGACTGTGGAACCCGCGCCTTAGAAAGTGTCTGATCTGCTTTGTCTTTTGAGGGAGAATCTCTCTTCAAATCTACTCTTATCAACATTAATGTAGAGGCTACTGGTGGCAAGAGTATACAGTAGCTCACAAAAGTGAGTACACCCCTCACGTTTTTGTACATATTTTATTATATCTTTTCATGTGACAACACTGAAGAAATGACACTTTGCTACAATGTAAAGTAGTGAGTGTACAGCTTGTATAACAGCGTAAATTTGCAGTCCCCTCAAAATAACTCAACACACAGCCAATATTTACAAAAATGTGAGGGGTGCACTCACTTTTGTGAGATACTGTATATCTTCCTCTGCAGAAGCCTAAGGAACAGACTGTGAAGTCGTCGTCTTCTCGATCAGTAAGGAGACATCCTTTTTGTTTTCCACTCTGCACCATCCATATCCAGACCCTCAAGCTTGGCTCCCAGTCCACCTGCAAGGTCTGGGGCTCAAAGTCCTCCAAACTCAAAAACCTTTTGTTAACCTTTGCAAACGCTTGAACTGCTTGCATCTCAGATGCCTGGGTTTGGGAAATGGTATCCAAGAGTTACAAGATGGAGTTTCAAACCTTGCCCTGTCCTTAAATTCTTACCACCTCCTCACCATTCCCAGATCCATATAAGTCATCCATGATATAAAAGCACTGAATGTCTTCATTCGAGTTTAGATGTTCCTATGAAATCCAACAGGCCTGTCGTTGCCTTCCTTTAACAGTGAGACTTTGTAGCGTTGATGGACATAAAGAACCCCTATCTACATTTTCCCATCTTTGCAGCACATCAGTGTTTCCTGCATGTTGCTGTGGGGCCCTCCATTCAGTCAGACAATGCCACAGCGGTGGTGTACATAAACCATCAGGAAGGAGGCAGAAGTTTTGCTGCGACAAGAGAGGTAGATCAAATCCTGTCCTGGGCACAACTTCACATTCCTGCCTTATCCATCCACCATGTACCTTTCAGGTATTGGCAGTTGTCAGGCTTACTTTCTCAGTCGGCAGCACTTGGACCTAGAGGAGTGGTCCCTATACACGTAAGTGTTCCATGACCTATGTCACAGGTGGGGGACACTGGATGTGGATCTTCTGACCTCCAAGTTCAACAACAAACTGGACAGTTTTGTCTCCAGGTACAGGGATCCTCTAGTGCAGGGGTGTCAAACTGGCGGCCCTCCAGCTGTTGCAGAACTACAAGTCCCATCATGCCTCTGCCTGTGGCAGTCATGCTTGTAATTTCAGCCTTGCAAATGCAATGGGAATTGTAGTTCCGCAACAGCTGGAGGGCCACAAGTTTGACACCTGTGCTCTAGTGGAAGCAGTGGTTACTCTGGTAACTCCATTGGATCAAAATATTCTATGTCTTTCAACCCTTGAAACTTCATCATCTGTTTCGCAGGATTGAGATGAAGGGCATTCTGCTGATCCCCATTGGTCTGCAGTGGCTATGATGGGATGTAGTAAGCCGATATGGTAAATCTATATTGCGCTGTGTGACCTCTGCCAGATCATCATGATCTTCGGTATAAAGGACCAATTTACCATCCTGCTTCATATTAGCTATATTAAACATGACTATAAAAGCTCAGGTTTTGAAAGAGAGTGGCATTTCTGAGCCTGTGATTCCTGTGATGCTGAAAGCTTGGAAGGCTAGTCCTACGAGGTCTTGTATCGAATGTGGAAGGCATTTTTCACTTGGTGTGTGACTTAGGGTTTCCATCCTAGAAGTTTCACCATGAGATTAATCCTCTCCTACCCACATCTGGTCTGGACCAGTGTTTGGCACTCAGTACTATCCAGTACTACAATCTGGTTTTCACCCTCTCTATTTTATTTCAGAAATCCCTGCTGTCATAATACAATAGTGGAGTGGGGAGGATTACCTCATGCACCTCGAATGTGTGGATGGGGCAATCTGTTCATTTTGTTTTGATCAGCTGGCTGGCTGGCTGATCAAAAAAAATGATCCATCTATGGCCAGCTTTAGAGGTCTAGTGGCATCAATGCCTTGATGGTTCAGGGGTGTTTTGTCGGAAAAAGAGGGACCTTCTTAATATTATGTGGGTGCTCATAAAGTTATGGCTGATCGGTGTATATGAAGCATAGGACAGTTTTGTTTTTATTAAACTATATTGGTTTTATGTTCTTTGGTTACTGTAGATGCCATTACCGGCAATATTATTACATTATATGCTTTTATATAAATTAGCTTTCTGTTTTTAGCATTTTTTTTATGAAAGCATTGCATGTTTTTATGTACATATAATTAAAGGTTTGCACATTATTTCTTCCTTAAAAAAAAAACAAAAAAACTGTATTGTTGATGTGTTTCAGATGCAGATCTGAGTGAATCTGGAATGTCACTTAAGAGTACTGGATCTGCTGCCTCAGTGACTTGTGCAAGTGATCGTAAAAGGAGAAGTTTACCAAAGCTTCCAAAAGAGGAAACCAGCTCCCACGTTTCTACAAGTAAGCAAACACATAGGTCAGATGTTGGAGAAAAACAAGATACAGAGTTACAAGAGAAAGAATCGCATATCCGTTTAGGTAAGAAAGACAAGCTATATGTTTCCAATGGAAAAGCTAGAACTAAGCAAGATAAACCTACGGAAAGTTCAATGGACAAAACTGGAACCCTCACGGATTATTCTTCCTTAGGGTTTGATGCTAAGAAAGATGCCTTACTAGCTGCACGGAAGCAAGCGGTATACAAAGCCCACCTTGAGCAGGCTAAAGATCTGTTGACTTCTCCAAAGTTGTTCAACAAGCCACCAGTTATCCAACCAAGTGGTTCATCCTCTCTGAATGCCCACAAGCTACAACAGGCTGCTGAAACCTCTCAGAAGAAGGCTGGTCAGAAAAGTGAAGTTGTTTCAAACAGTAATAGTGTTGAAACTGATAGAAAAGAAAACTTCAAGCCACTCGTGAGACAAGGCAGTTTTACTATAGATAAGCCTAGCTCAAATGTACCTATAGAACTTATTCCACACATTAATAAGCAGCCTGTACTATCCCCTACCTTTCCCTTTACATCTATGAACAATGTAAGAGGGAGAAGTGACTCTGTAGACACTGATTCCAGCATGGATACTACTCTGTTGCTGAAGGATACAGAAGCAGTCATGGCTTTTCTTGAAGCAAAGCTTAGGGATGATAGCAAAACGGATGATGATCCAAAAACTCCTAGCTACACCCAAGAAAATTCTATATCCCCTGAATCAGATGTTGATACTGCAAGCACTATTAGTTATGTTGCTAATGACACTGATAAAAAGTGTCAGCAGAAACGAAAAACCCTTAGCAGTCTGCACAAGGACAAATCCTCAACATCATCCCCTTCTAAAGAACCCCTCAGTTCATCAGTTTCCATAACCCGTGAAAGAACTGAAAGAAAAAGTAAAACTCATGTTAGGGAGGCTGGAAGCAGAAGTGATATTCAAAAAGTTCTTCGAACTAGTGTAAGAAACAGACAACCATCCCTTGACCTGACGGATGATGATCAAACTTCTAGTTTACCTTGTTCTACTGTATCAGATATTTTATCTTCTGATCAAGAAACATATTCCGGAAGGTCACACTCTAAATCTCAGTTTGCCTCTGTAGATGACAAGTTTACTACAATAAAAACGGCTGCGGCTAACAAGCCAGTTACTCTTCCTAGACCTCGTCCAACAAGGACTTCACTTTTGCGCAGGACGCGCTTAGGTGAAGCTTCAGACACGGAGATTGGAGATACTGATAGAGCATCAGTAGCCTCAGAAGTATCAACAACAAGTTCAACATCAAAGCAACCTGCTAGCAGGAAACCACTTTCAAGAATAGATTTGCTTGCACAGCCTCGTAGAACAAGGCTTGGTTCTTTATCTGCACGCAGTGACTCAGAAGCAACAATAACAAGAGGTTCTGGATCTTCACGAGCTTCAGAATATGCACTTAAAAGTGGTTCTAAAATGACTCCAACAACCGATGGGAGAAGTTCTCCAAGAGCCAGAGCTAACAGCATTTCTCGCCTATCCGATGCCAAAACAAAAGTGGTTCCATCTGCTCATGGCTCTCTTGCTGGTAGGTTTTCATGTTTATGAAGTGTTTTTATATTTCACGACTATTATATTTGATCATCTTGACTTAACCACTTGCCCCCTAAAAGGTTTTACCCCCTTGCTGACGAGGCAATTTTTTGCAGTTCGGCACTGCGCTACTTTAACCACTTCAGCTTCGGAAGATTTCCCCCCCTTCATGACCAGGCCATTTTTTGCGATACAGCCCTGCGTTGCTCTAACTGACAATTGTGCGGTCGTGCGACACTGTACCTAAGTAAAATTTATGTCCTTTTTTTCCACAAATAGAAAATTCTTTTGGTGATATTTGATCACCTGTTTGTTTTTTTATTTTTTGCGCTATAAACAAAAAAATAAAATTTTGAAAAAAAAAACAACAGCAATCAGCGACTTATAGCGGACTGTGATGTTGCGGCAGACAAATTGGACATCTAACTGCCGCTTTGGACACTTTTTTGGGAACCAGTGACACTAATACAGTGATCAGTGCTAAAAATATACACTGTAACTGTACTAATGACACTGGCTTGGAAGGGGTTAACATCAGGGGCGATCAAAGGGTTAACTGTGTGCCTAGCCAGTGTTTCTGTACTATGTGGGAGGTGTTTTTACTTAGGGAACACATGGATCCTTGTCCCTGCTTTGCAGGAACACAGGATCCATGCCTTCCCTACTGACAGAACGGCAGTTTGCCTTGTTTGCATAGGCAGACTGCCGTTCTGCCTCTGTAACGAATGATCATCGGATGCCAGCGGACATAGAGTCTGCAGTCCCCACTGATTGGCAAAAGCTGGCACATTCCGCTGTCAAGACAGAGCTCTGTGTTGTTTCCAATTACAGAGCTCTGTCCTGTCATCCGGTTCACTGATCGGCAATCATCAATCATTGGCCGGGACCTGCTGATCGGCTTGTGTTATAACGAATGACAGCCGGAGATACATGATCCAGTGCGGAGAGGGCGCTTTGTGGCCATACTTCTAAGTGAGGCTGTCAGCAAGCGTTTAAGCTGTGTATAAGTTGTTGGAAACAGAAAAACTTCAAATAATCCATCAAGTCTTTTTTATTTTTATTGCATATTTGTTATAACCTATGTTTATTCCAAGCATTTAAATCATCGATTTTTATCCACCCTGTCACCCTCACCACATTCTAGTGGAACGGGCTGTTAAAGGTTTCCTTTTTAAAGGCTAAATAGTCAGAATTGGCTTTATACAGGTACCTAGAGGCAAAGCTTATGCTCCTTGATTGCAGAGCTGTAGCGTTGCAGAAAGATCACTGCTTCCACACATAGGGCAGCAGTAGTTCTCTGCAGTCCAATGAAATGACATTTCTACACTGGGGTTGAATTAAATCCCATTCTACAAATAACACGTTTACAGTGTACTATGCATTAAGGCAGGGTTCGACAAACCCCGGGCGCCAGGTCGCATTTGCGACTAGAATTAGCGACCTGGCGCCTGGGGTGGCACAGCTGGGGTATTCTGTGTCCGTTCGACACCCCCGCCCCCTCCCGGCGCAATCGCGATCGCGATGGGCCGCACCGGTAATTGAGGCCCCGGCTTTGCGGCCTACTGCAGACCTATGGTTCCTTCTGCAATCAGGCGCCCTCTGGTGGTGGCCGTTGGTATGACAAGACATTCATCAATGCTAATGGAGCTTTCCCTACCTGGTTTCACTGCCTGCTCATCTCCTTCCCTTTACTTAGAACCCCCAAACATTATATATATTTTTTATTCTAACACCCTAGAGAATTAAATGGCGGTCATTGCAATACTTTCTGTCACACCGTATTTGCGCAGCGGACTTACAAGCGCACTTTTTTGGGAAAAAATACTTTTTTTTAATTAAAAAATAAGAAAACAGTAAAGTTAGCCCAATTTTTTTTATATTGTGAAAGATAATGTTACGCCGAGTAAATTGATTCCCAACATGTCACGCTTCAAAATTTCGTCCGCTCGTGGAATGGCGACAAACTTTTACCCTTTAAAATCTCCATAGGCGACATTTAAAAAATTCTACAGGTTGCATGTTTTAAGTTACAGAGGAGGTCTAGGACTAGAATTATTGCTCTCGCTTTAACGATCGCGGCGATACCTCACGTGTGGTTTGAACACCGCTTTCACATGCGGGCGCTACTCACATATGCGTTCGCTTCTGCAAGCGAGCTCGGCCGGACGGGGAGCGTTTTTAAAAAAAAAAAATTTTTTTCTTATATATTTTACTTTTTATTTTTTATTTTTACACTGTTTTAAAAAAAAAAAAAATTGTGTCACTTTTTATTTTTATTACAAGGGATGGGGCACATTTAAAAAAAAAATGTTTTCTTATTTATTTTAACTTTTATTTTTTCACTGTTCTTTAAAAAAAAAAAAAAAGTCACTTTTATTCCTATTACAAGGAATGTAAAAATCCCTTGTAATAGAAAAAAAGCATGACAGGACCTCTTAAATGTGAGATCTGGGGTCAAAAAGACTTCACATCTCATATATACACTAAAAAGCATAAAAAAAAAAAAAATTGTCATTTGAAAAAAAAAATAATAAAATGTCTCCTGCCGCCGATAAAAGTGATCTCGCTGCGAATCTGCTGCAGAGACCACTTTTATCTGAAAGAGAACCGCCGGCTCTTGAAGAAGATATCGGGGTTATGGTAGCTAGCTCTTCAAAGACAGGACGTATATAGTCCTGTGGGAAGGAAGTGGTTAATTAAAATGAATTTATTATTTGTCATCTCCCTGCTTGGCCCCTTTCACACGGGCTGTCTGATCAGGTTCGCCTGTCAGTTTTTCAGGCGGACCTGATTGGATCCTTAGCGGGAATATGGTGGTCTTGTGTCCCTGCATGGCAGGAAATGAAAGCAGTCACATTCGTTCTAGTCGTCTCCGTGTAAATTTAAGATTGGTTCATTTTTATATTGAAAATAAAGCTGTTGGTCGTTTAAAAAAAAATAAATAAAACCTGGCTCCTAACTTTTTTAGCTGGCTCCTAGATTCCAAGCAAATTTGTCAAGCCCTGCATTAAGGTCTGCCAGAAAACTGTAAAATTGTAAAGTTAATGTGAATTTATACATGTATCGTTTGACTATTTTTTTTTGTGCTTCAGTTGTAAATATTTAATATATTATATTTTTACCTTCTCACCCTAATTTAATTTAAAAAAGTAGGTAATACACGATGGAGACGAGTTCCCCCAGAGTATGCATCCACTTCTGAAGACGAATTTGGATCTAACCGCATTGCTGCTAAACCCACTCGGCTACGTACTTCTTCGGCAGTTAAAGTTCAGAAGTCACAAGTTAGTGGAAGCAGCCCAGTTAAAGCGCCTTCAGCAGCTCTCAACATTAGTTCATTCAAACATAAGGCAAAAGAACAAGATGACTATATTCGTGACTGGACTGCACATCGTGAGGAAATAGCAAGGTAATGTATTCATTTTGCACATGCATTGCAATATCATTAGGCTAGGTTCACACATGTCCACTGCGAATTTACCCTCAGTTTTCACTGCAAATTTCCAAAGTAGCTGTTTAGCTGCGAATTAGACTCAGATGCGAATTTGTGGAGGCGGCAGACACTGGCGTCTTTAACATTAGCACCCCCTCATGTCGAGGGCATGTGGCCTGGTGGGAGCTTGCTTGTCAACCGCCCCCCACAACCCCCTCCCCCCCACTTGCTCGGATAAGAGTCTGGTTTTAATTTGGGAAAGGGGGGGACGCTACGCTTTTTTTTTTTTTTTTTTTTTTTTTACGCTTTGGTATCATGAAAAACTGACCAGATGTGCGATTCATCTGCATTCATCATCATTTGCATCTGAATCGCACCGCAGTGCTCAGAAAATGCACTGCTGCGCCACATATATGTGAACTGACTCCATAGAAAGCCAGTTTGATTCACATGTCATGCGAATCGGATGCATTTTAAAATGCATCCAATTCGCATATGTGTCAACAGAGCCTTAGTTCATAAACTACAGATCACAAACATTTACAATATATAGGACTAATATTAAAAAAAAGTGCTGCGCATTCCAAAGTATAACAAGACATAAAGTGTAAATGACAAAAGTATTATAAAGCGTCTAATCTCAAACTTTCGTTTTCAAGAAAATCGTTACAAAAATATGTGCTGTGCAACCTAACCACACAGTGTGAAGCAAAATAGTGCAATCCAAAAAACGCAAAGAGAAATATTCCGATCGTGCATATACGTATATAACAAACATGAATGTTCCAGCATAACCCCTTTAAATAATTTGTGCTCATTTATGTTGGATTGTTGGACAAAATCTTCTTCTTTCTCTGTAGAGTTGTGGTGTAACCTCATCAGCTGTCTCTTGGATATGTTGGTTTACCAGGATGCGTGGTGACAGCATCTGAGGGGATGTAAAGAAAAAAATTTGCATGGAGAAGATGGACAATAATAATAAAAGTATTGTACTGTGTTGAGAAAGCAATGGAAAAAGTTTAGATTTTCTGAATTTGATCATTGAGGTGGAAACGGTTAGTTTTAAGACAAAAACCTTTTTTAAACCCACAGCTACATCCCTTTTTATTAAAGAGGGTTATGCTGAAACATTAATTTGAGAAGAGAATAGAAAAATTGAAAGTATGGGGAGAGAGACCTCGATTAAAAATTGTATCAATAGAGACTCCCATGAGGGGAAGAGAGATTTTTCATTTTGTGTGGTTCTATATTACAATGTCCAATACATTACATTAAAAATCATCAGGAGATATTAAAGGAGACATTTTTATAACTGGCTTTACCTGAATACCCCAGTTTTGTATATAGGAAGACCCCTAATTTGAGGGACAAACTAATCAAAAGTGTTGTAGACCCCCCCATAAAAAAACATGCTTTTTCCGTTTTTTTACAGGAACTGGGTTTTTGCTTGTGGGAGATGTAAAGCCTGTACTAACACAAATGCTAACCTCAAGAAAAGAAATATGAAATTAGAAGATTTTATTGCATGTTCGATGGAGGGTGTTATCTGCACGCTGGAATGCCCTTGTGGCTTGCAGTATGTGGGACGCACTAACAGAGCACTGAGAGTTAGGCTAAGGTAGCATTTCAATAATAATAAAAAGAGTTGCAAAAAAACATAATGTTTCGCATCACTAAGCTATGTCACAACAAAGACCCCAGAGGTTTGAAATTTTGGGGGATGGAGATGGTCACCAAGCGTTGGAGGGGAGACAATTTTATAAGTCAGTTGAGCCAGGAGTCCAGATGGATCCTTGACAAGTTCTCATTCTCAGAGGACTGAATGAAGAATTTCACCTCCACTGTTTTATTAGCGACTTTTAGCCCAGGATCACACTGACAGCGGAAATGAAATTGTGCAAGTTCAGCTGAACCCGCACGATTTCATTCCTGCATGTCAGTCCCGACTTCGGGAGAGATTTTGGAGACATCTGAGCAGGTTGCTGCACAGATGTCATTGGAAATCGCACCCCGAAGTCCCCAAAAGTAGTACAGAAACTTCTTTTGGGAATTGGTGTGGCGTCATTGGTGTATGGAGCGTTATACCATTTTTTCATATATAATATTTTTATACAGTATATTTTTATATACCGTATTTATTGGCATATAACACGCACCCTAACTTTAAGAGGGACGTTTCAGAAAAAAAATTCCACAGTCCTCTGCACAGTACATGGACCCCTTTCCCTGCACAGTGCACGGACCCCTTTCCCTGCACGGTGCACGGACCCCTTTCCCTGCACGGTGCACGGACCCCTTTCCCTGCACGGTGCACGGACCCCTTTCCCTGCACGGTGCACGGACCCCTTTCCCTGCACGGTGCACGGACCCCTTTCCCTGCACGGTGCACGGACCCCTTTCCCTGCACGGTGCACGGACCCCTTTCCCTGCACGGTGCACGGACCCCTTTCCCTGCACGGTGCACGGACCCCTTTCCCTGCACGGTGCACGGACCCCTTTCCCTGCACGGTGCACGGACCCCTTTCCCTGCACAGTGCACGGACCCTTTTCATCATAAAGCCCCCAGTCTCCTGGGACAGCATTGCCAGCATACTCTAAAGTTGAGAAAACTTTGCTGTCAGCCCCTTCTCATACACCACTTCTCCTGTGTCACTGTCATTGTAAATCACAGCTTCTAAATACCTCAATTATTGCTGCTCTTTCATGGACCCGGTCATGTGACTGCTCTCCTCTGCTGTTTCATTGATGGTCACATGACTGCTCTCCTCCTCAAATCAAAAGCAACTGCCTGATCCCCATCCCCCCCTTTGGTAAAAAAAAAATCGGTGTATAACACGCAGGCACTGCTTACCCTCTATTTTCAGTGAAAAAAAGTGCCTGTTATACGCCGATAAATACGATATTTGTAGTTTGTTTTATTAGTCTGACACCCCCAGTTCCTTTTGTTGTAGGTAGTATTTTGATCCTTGGAATTAAAGGGTTGTCACCTTTTCACAGTAGCACTACCTCCTTTTTTCAGATTTTTTTTTCTATCTATTTATTATACAGTATATATGTGTTTTTACATATTTGTTATGAATATACAGTGGAACCTCGGATTGCAAGTAACGCGGTTAACAAACGTTTCGCAATACGAGCACTGTATTTTTTAAAATCGTAACTCGGTTTGCGAGTGTTGTTTCGCAAAACGAGCACGATTCAGGCCAATGCGGGGTGCAGTACCGCTTTTGGCCTGAGGTGGGGGGGCACCGGAAACCGAGCAGAGCCGAACATCGCCGAAAAAGGCCTGAGGACACTTCGGCTGACCTCAGCAAATCTCGGGTAGGAAGTCTTTCTGAGGTCCGCTGAAGTGTCCTCGGGCCTTTTTGGCCCTTTCCGAGTCTCTCTGGCGCCCCCCGCCTCTGGTCGCATGCGGTATTGCATCCCATTGAAGTCAATGCGGAACAAATTATTTTCGTTTCCATTGACTTCAATGGGAAAACTCCCTTTGATATGCCAGTACTTTGGTTTACGAGCATACTCATGGAACGGATTATGCTCGTAATCCAAGCTTCCGCTGTACATATATACAATTATATCTATTTATTAATAAAATTTATCTTTGGGAACTAGAGACCATATAGAACATATATTTATTATATATATATATATATATATATATATATATTTTGCTTAGTATAATGTGTAGTTTGTAATAGTGTGTTTCTTGGAATACAGTTTTTATTTTAGGGATCAGGTTGTGGTGCCATTATTTATGTTGGATGCACAATGTTTTTGGCTTGCATGTAAATTGGAGTAGGATTGTATAGATTAGGTATGTCATGTCTAGATAGAAAAATTAGAGGTGCTAGATCTCCCCAGCACTCTGCCACGATCACTGGAGATTGCTTTATTGTTGAGTTTCTATGGCAACCAAGCCCCGGAGTCTATATCAGCGTGCAAGTCATGCTGGGTCTCCAATGACTAAAGGGTGGAGCCTATGATGTCCTCATGTTGATTGACATCTGCTACTGGTGATCTCTGCAGTGAGGAGTGACCATCTTAGAACTTACACTGGCTGAGTATAGCACTGGATATACATGCTGTATGTTTTATCACACTGCATGGTCACCCTTTGTATATGTTTTTGTTTGCGCTTTTAGCGTCTGTAGTCAATTGTAGCAGAGAGCACTATTGTGTGCTCTCTCTTCTATGAATGGTATGAAACCAAGCGTGTCTTGGGATAAACCCTTTAGTGCAATGTGTGCTACCACATCTGAGCCTTGCTGTGGAAGTTGGAAACCATTTTAGTCATCAAGTGCTATTAGACTTCCTATAACTTGAGGGGTCTATGTTCAAGGTGAGCAGTTTGATTGACACGAGGTAGAGTTGGGAGAGCCCCTGTTTGAACACAGAGTGTTTTAAGAAGATCACATTCTTTAGCACAGAGAAAGTAGACAAGAACAAGAAGATAACTGTATGGACTGTTATTATATAAAGTGGCAAGAAAAAAAGTATGTGAACCCATGGAATAACTGGTTTTCTGCAGTAATTTTGCCATAAAATGGGATCTGAACCTCAACTAAAGCAGGCCATACACGGTCGAATTTCGAACGAATTTTCTTTACAAAATCAGAATGTTCGTGTTTTTTTTGTGATCCGATGATGCCACCATTGATTTTCGAAATTCGGCCGACCAAGCCTTCAATTTCACCTCATGTTGCTACAGAAAAGAATTTTCTTGGCTGGGAATCTTCTTTTCTCTCCGTAAATTTTCTTTTCTTATTACATTTCTCGCACGATTCTCCCATCATTGATTAGAAAATCGTTTGTTTTTCGGAAAATTTCCAACATGTCCGATTCCTCAAATTCGATTGCCGCACGAAAATCGGCCGTTGTTGCAGCCCACTAATGATGCGAAATTCATACGAAAATTCTTTCATACGATTTTCGAAAGAAAATTCTTACGAAATTCGAACCGTGTATGGCCGGCATTAGGCACAACAATAGACAAACACAATGTGCTTAGCTGATCATACAAGCAATTCTAATTTCTCCCTGTCTTTATTGAACACACCTGTTAAACATTCACAGTGGTGGAGGAAAAAGTAAGTGAATCCACAGAATAATTCAACGAAGGTTGATCTGAGTCAGTAGTTTGCACACCTGAAGTCCAATTAATGAAATGAGTTTGGAGGTGTGGTTTAGAGCTACTTTGATAAAAGACACCCTGACCTTTTAAATTTGCTGTTCAAAAGAAGCATCCGCTGATGTGAACCATGCCTTGCAAAAAGGAGTTTTCTGAAGATATGATAAAGAGTAGTTGATCTGCATAAGGCTCGGAAGGAAAACAAAGCAATCTGAAAGAGTTTAGACATCCATCAGTGGACAGACAAATTTGTCTATAAATAGAAACAGTTTAGTACTGTGGCTGCTTTTTCTAGAAGAGGGTGCCCAGCCAAGATGACTACCAAGGCACAATGCAGGATCCTCAATGAGGTAAAGAACCTACAAGTAACCGCTAAAGGCTTAAAGTCATCACTGGAACTGGCAAACATCTGTGTTCATGAGTCTATCATACGTAAGTCTTTAAACAGGCAGGGTGTCCATGGCAAAAAAACTACAGTGAAAGCTGCTGCTCTTCAAAAAACATTGCTGTGCACTTGAATTTTGCCAAAGGACACATTGGCAAACTGCAACACTGCTGGGGAACTATTTAGTTGACCGCTGAAGCAAAAGTTGAATTGTTCAGGAAAAATACTCAGCACTGTGTATGGTGCAAAAAGGGCACAGCTTATCAACATCAAAAGCTCGTCCCAAAGGTGGAGAGAATATCATGATTTAGGCTCCCTTCGCTGCCTCAGGGCCTGGACCACTTGCCATCATCGAGGGGAAAATTAATTCCCAGAATATCCTACAGGATAAATTGGCTGTACGCCCGCTGAAGCTTAGTAGAAGCTGGGTGATATGCAATTCAAGAAAGGGTGCAGCGCTATATACTCCAAAATAATATAGAATAGATAAATCAAATAAAACTTGTCTATCAAAATTTTCCATGTGTCATGTCGTAAACAAATAAACCCTTTTCCTCATAATAAACGCAAACAATGTTTAACTACATGCCTACTGGGCACTTACACCCCCTTCCTGCCCAAGCCATTTTTCAGCTTTCAGCGCTGTCGCACTTTGAATGACAATTGCGTGGTCGTGTTACACTGTACCCAAACTAATTTTTTATCATTTTCTTCACACTAATAGAGCCTTTTTTGGTGGTATTTAATCACTGCTGTTTTTTTTTTATTTCTTACAAAAAAAAAAACTTGTGAAAAAAAATGTTTTTTTACTTTTTTTCTGTCAGTAAATTTTGTAACTAAGTAATTTTTCGCCTTCACTGATGTGCACTGATGAGGCGGCACTGATAGGCTGAACTGGTGGGCATTGTTGAGGTGGCACTTATGGGCACTGATTAGGAGGCACTAATATGCGGCACTTATGGGCTCTAATAGGTGGCACTGATAGGCGGCACTGGTGGGCGACACTGATGGGCATTGATTGACAGCATTGATGGGCAGCACTAATAGGCGGCACTGATTGCCAGCACTGACTGGCATCACTAATGGGCACTGATTGGTGGAACTTGTGGGCAGTGGTGGGCACTGATTGCTGCCACTGGTGGGCACTGATTTCTGGCATTGGTTGGTGAGCACTGATTTGTGACACTATATTGCTATATTGTAATCAGGGCACTGATGATCAGTGCCCTGATTACATTCTTAGATCTCCCCCTGTGTGGAGATGCCGCTGATCGGCTCTCCTCGCCTCACACTGTCAGTGTGAGGCGAGGAGAGCCGATTACCAGCATCTCCATGTTTACATGCCACAGCCGATCACATGGTTAAAGAGCCACGGACAGAGATCGGGGTCGCGCCGTGTCCTAGCAACACGGCGCAGCTGCGATCGCCGCGGTGCCCTCCGTTCATCATATGACGGCGTCCCAGAACAAGAGCCGCACTGCCCCGCCGTCATTTGACAGTGGGTGGGCGGGCGGCAAGCAGTTAAAGATCTATGTGCTAGTAATAAACATCCACGTGCCACTTTTTTGCTACTTTAAGGAGTAGGTTCACCTTTTTAAAATAAATAATAAATGCACATCATTTTGCAGGTAAGAAAATGTGCATTTATAATTTTTTTTTTAATGGGAGCCTGGAAAGCATTGCACCCGTGAACAACAGATTATGGTTGCAATGCAGGGCTCTTGCAGGCTCTGTGTGTAAGCTGTTTGGCTGTACATCGTATGGCCAAGCAGTTTTACACTAGCAGGAAGCATCAATGAACTACCACAGTGCTTAAAAGCGCTGTAGTAGTTCTTCGAGAACTACAAGCCGACAGGCACAAAGGCTGCTGGACCTTGTAGTTTTCAATCCACAGATCTTCGTGAATAAGTGACACGGCCAGCAGGGCGGAGCCCCGAACGGCTGTACTCTTTGCAGTGTGTGACAAAGAGTGGGGGGAGAAGATCGCCTGCCACATCTGGGAGCCGGGGGGAGGGGGGGTGTGCGGGGACCGTTGAATTTGTAACACCCTGAATATGGTGTTACAAAAACTCACCAAATTCCATTTAACCTCCGTATCATAGGAAGGCCTCAAAGTGCCTTTTTCTTATGTGTGCTGCTGCTTATTAAGTTCTCCTCTTTCCCCTCTCTTCTCCAGTTTTTCCTCTGTCAGAGCCAGCTTCTACCACTCTCCATGCCACCTAGAAACATAGAAGGGAAACCTAAATAATATGATTAGGGTTTGCTTTACTGCCTCAGGGCTTGGGCCACTTGTCATCATCGAGGGAAGACTTAATTCTCAAGTTTATTAAAATATCTTACACGATAATGTCAGGGTGGCTGTCTGCCAGCTGAAGCTTAGTAGAAGTTGGGTGATGCAGCATAAAAATGACCCTAAGAGCCCTTTCACACTGGGGCGGTTTGCAGGCGCTATTGCGCTAATAATAGCGCCTGCAAACCGACCCGAAAGTGCCGCTGCCTTAATTCCAGTGTGAAAGCCCCGAGGGCTTTCACACTAGAGCGATGCGCTGGCAGGACGGTAAAAAAAAGTCCTGCTAGCAGCATCTTCGGAGCGGTGAAGGAGCGGAGTGTATACCGCTCCTGCCCATTGAAATCAATAGGACGGCGCGGCTATACCGCCGGCAAAGCGCCTCTGCAGAGGCGCTTTGCGGTGGTTTTTAACCATTTCTCGGCCGCTAGCGGGGGGGGTAAAACCGCCCCGCTAGCGGCCGCATAATGACGGTAAAGCGCCGCTTACAATAGCGGCGCTTTACCACCGCCGACGCCCGCCCCAGTGTGAAAGGGCTCTAAACTATGAAGTGAATCCACCACAGATTGGCTTCAAAAAAGAAAATGCACCTTAAGGAGTGGCTCAGTCGCAGCCCAGACCATAACCCTATAGAGAGGCTGTGGAATGACCTCAAGAGAGCCAGTCACACCAAACATCCTGCAAATGTGAGCTGAAGCCATTTTATAAAGAGGAATGGTCAAAAATTCAATTTAAGCATTGTGCAGGTCTGATCCAGAGCAACTAAAAGTACTTGCTTGAAGTCATGACTGCCAAAGGATGTTCAACCCACTCCAAGGGTTCACTTTTTCCCCAGCACTGTAAATGTTTAATGGGAGTGTTCAATAAAGAAATGAGAAATAAAAATTGTTTGTGTTATCAGTTTATGCACACTGTGTTTTGTCTATTGTTAAGACTTGGATGATGATCAGATTACATTTTATGACAAATTACTGCAGAAAACTAGTTAATTCCAGGTGGTTTACATGTTTTTTTCTTGCCACTGTACTGTATATGCACAATGAAATCTCTGTTTCTTGGAGCGCACTATTTTGTTTCACACTGTGCCTTTGCTTAGGTTTCATGGCACATTTTTTTGTAATGATTTTCTTAAAATTGAGATTCGATGCTTTATAATATTTTTGGCATTTGCACTTTATCTCTTGACATATTTTGGATAGTGCTGCACTTGTTCTTTTTATTTTATGTTTTTGAGGCATGACACACTTATCCAGTGCCAGCTGGCTGTTCACATACGCTTATATTTTAGGTGCACATACAGTTTTTTCTTAATTTATAGCAGTAGTGCTGGCTCCAATGATGTTCCTGTCATTTAAAATTTCCACAAAATTTACTTAAAATATGACATTTCAATTTAGTGTTTGAAAATAATATTTTTTTTAATTCTTAGGTTTCCTCATTGATTTGAAATTAATTGGGAAATCAAGGATAGGGTCTTGAGTACAAATGCATTAGCAAAAATCCAGTTAGAAGTTTACTGACATACATTACCTAAATTACATCCGATATTGTACTATGACAGCACCATAGTAAAAAAATTTCCTCCACTCATAAAATTCAAAACTAGAAGGATATTTTTAGTTCTTTAGCAGTCAATCATAGGAAATTTTATAATTTTATAAATTATGATATCAAGCTCATAGATCTATTTTTAGTTGTGAACAGATACTACTCTCCACTACACAGCATAGTGATACTCCACACGGCAGCCTGTATTTTAGATCCCATTAATAATATACAGGCCAAGGTGGTGGAGAATGCAGTGTTTCACAGAATTTTCCCTCTGTAACCACTTCGGTTCTCACACCTGTTTACCCACTATGGACCAGACCATATTTCACATTTCTGCTATGTGTCTGTTCATTTAGATATACCCTAAACTATGTATTTTTAACAGCAAATCCTTAACCACTTGACGACCGCCTCACGCCGATGTACGTCGGCAAGGTGGCACGGACAGGCAAAATCACGTACAGTGTACGTGATTTGCTTTCCGCGGGTGGGGGGTCCGATCGGTCCCCCCCCCGGTGCCCGAGGCGGTCGCCATTTCTTCCCGGGCGATGAAAGGTCAGGGGGAGGCCATCCATTGTTGGCCACCCCCTCCCGATCGCTCCCGGCGAATGAAAATGCTTCCTTTCCCTCTGTAATGTAAACAGAGGGAAAGGAAGTGATGTCATCTCTCCTCGAGCCGGTCTTTTCGTCGCCGCGCCGAGGAGAGAAGACATCAAGTAAGTCTGCACAACACTACACATTCAGTAGAACACGCCAGGCACACTTGTCACCCCCGATCACCCCCCGATCACCCCCTGTACCCCCTGTCACTCTGACACCAATAGCATTTTTTTTTTTTTTTGCATTGGTGTCAGTTTGTGTCAGTTAAAAGTTTTAGGGCAGTTAGGTTAGCCCCCTTTAGGTCTAGGGTACCCCCCCTTAGGTCCAGGGTACCCCCCTAACCCCCCCTAATAAAAGTTAACCCCTTGATTACCCCCCGTCACCAGTGTCGCTAAGCGATCGTTTTTCTGATCGCTGTATTAGTGACACAGGTGACGCTAGTTAGGGAGGTAAGTATATAGGTTCGCTGTCAGTGTTTTATAGCGACAGGGACCCCCATATACTACCTGCTAAAGGTTTTAACCCCCTGATTGCCCCCTAGTTAACCCTTTCACCAGCGATCACCGTATAAGTGTTACGGGTGACGCTGGTTAGCTAGTTTGTTTTTTGTAGTTTATTACAGTTTATTACAGTTTATTATAGTTTTAGGGCACCCGCCGTTTATTACCCTATAAAGGTTTAACCCCCTAATTGCCCGGCGGTGATAGAAGTTAAGTTTTTAGGATCAGATAAGGTCTGCGTCGCCCCAGGCAGCGTCAGGCTAGCGCCAGTACAGCTAAAACCCGTGCACGCAGCATACACCTCCCTTAGTGCTATAGTATCTGAGCGGATCGATATCTGATCCGATCAGATCTATACTCCCCAGCAGTTTAGGGTTCCCTGAAACGCAGTGTTAGCGGGATCAGCCCAGATACCTGCTAGCACCTGCGTTTTGCTCCTCGGCCCAGCCCTGCCCAGCCCACCCAAGTGCAGTATCGATCGATAACTGTCACTTACAAAACACTAAGCACACATAACTGCAGCGGTCGCAGAGTCAGGCCTGATCCCTGCGATCGCTAACAGTTTTTTGGTAGCGTTTTGATACAGTCGCCAACAGTCAGGAGCTTTTTTGCCTGTGAGTCTCACTAGTGTACCCCTAAATTTAGAGCCCAAAATGGCAAATAGAAGGTACACTAGTGAAGAGGCCTACAGGATTCTGAGTATGACAGATAGTGAAGAGGAAGTCACTCATCTGTCAAGTTCAGGCTCAGAATACGAACCTGTAGAGGACAGCGGCTCCATGACAGATAGCTCTGACGACAGAGTTGTGGTCCCTGCTAGGGTCAGGCGTACCAGACCCCGAACTTATGCTGTCCTTGAAGTGCAAGAACCGCAGGACTCTCGTATGGAGCAGAGCAGTACTAGCGCCGCTATTCCTTCTGGTGAACTGGCAAGCACCAGCGGCCTAGTACACCCTGGTCGTACATCCAGCACTGCAGTATCACGTGGTGACGTGGCGAGTCCCATAAGTGCAGTTCAAGCTGGCGAGGTGGCAAGCAGTAGTAGTGTCCCGCTGCCACCAAGAAGACAAAGACAGGCCCGTCGTGCCCATAGTGCCCTTCCTGCTGCATTGGCCAATCCGAATTGGGAACCTTCCACTTCTGCAGCACCCGTACTTCCCCCTTTCACTGGCCAACCCGGAATTCAGGTGGAAACAGTTGACTTTATGCCACTGGATTTTTATTCACTGTTTTTCACCGAAGATCTCTATAGATCTATTGTGGACCAAAGCAATTTGTACGCTGGTCAACACATCGCCGCTAATCCCCAGTCCTCCCTTGCCAGAGATTGGAGACCAATTACGGTCTCCGAATTTAAGACCTTTCTGGGCCTTTCCCTCCTCATGGGGTTGAATAAAAAGAGTAAGTTGCGGTCATATTGGTCCACTGACCCAATTTACCATTCACCCTTGTTCTCTGCTTCCATGGCCAGGGCACGATACGAGCAGATTTTGAGGTTCATGCACTTCAACGACAATGAACTCTGTCGTCCTCGTGGAGACCCTGCATACGATCGGCTCTACAAAATTCGGCCCCTCGTAAACCACTTCAACCAACGTTTTGCAGACTTGTTTACCCCCCATCAAGTTGTCTGCGTTGATGAGTCCCTTATTAAGTTTTCTGGCCGCTTGTCATTCAAACAGTACCTTCCCAGCAAGCGTGCCAGATACGGGGTCAAGATGTATAAGCTCTGTGACAGGGCCACAGGCTATACATGTAGATTTATGGTTTACGAGGGAAGAGATAGTCACGTAGAGCCGACAAACTGCCCTGACTACATAGGAAGCGCTGGCAAGATAGTGTGGGACTTGGTGTCACCCTTATTCGGAAAGGGGTACCACTTGTACGTGGACAATTATTATACGAGCGTGCCACTTTTTAGTCACTTGTTTGATCAGCAGATTGGAGCATGTGGCACCGTGCGACCTAATCGCCGGGGCTTTCCCCAGCGGCTTGTAGATTCCCGTCTTAGGCTGGGGGAGAGAGCCTGCTTGAAGTATAATAATTTGCTCGCTATGAAGTGGAGGGATAAGAAGAATGTTTTCGTTCTCACCTCCCTTCATGCAGACACGACGACCCAAATTTCTACGGCGACTGGTGTTGTGGAGAAACCCCTCTGTGTCCACGAATACAACCTTAATATGGGAGGGGTGGACCTCAACGACCAGTTGTTGGCGCCGTACTTAGTTGCCCGTAAGGCCAGACGCTGGTACAAAAAAGTGTCTGTATACTTATTTCAATTGGCTTTGCTGAATGCTCATGTGCTATACAGAGCTTCAGGACAGACTGGATCCTTCCTTAAATTCCAGGAAGAGATCGTCAGAGCCCTTCTGTTTCCAGACGGTGCTCTACCTCACCTTCCCCAACCAAATGCAGTAAGCCGGCTGCATGAGCGGCATTTTCTTTATGCCATCCCGAGTACCCCTACCCAACGAGCCCCCCAAAAAAGATGTCGTGTCTGCAGCAAGCGCGGATTTAGGCGTGACACCCGGACTTATTGTCCCCTCTGTCCTGGCAATCCTGGTCTTTGCATGGGTGAATGCTTTGAACGCTACCATACATTAGTTGAGTATTAGCGTAGGGTTCAGCACTGCACAGACTAGGCACACTAACACAGGGTCTCCCAAGATGCCATTGCATTTTGAGAGACCCAAACCTGGAACAAAAGTTACAAAAGTTAAAAGTTACTAAAAAAAAGTGTAAAAAAATAAAATAAAAAAAAATTAAAAAAAATAAAAACACAAAAAAAAATATAAAATAAAAAAACCAAAAATAGTTGTTGTTTTATTGTTCTCTCTCTCTCTATTCTCTCTCTATTGTTCTTCTCTTTTTTACTCTATTCTATTCTGCAATGTTTTATTGTTATTATGTTTTACCATGTTTCCTTTTCAGATTTTGCATACTTTACCGTTTACTGTGTTTTGTTGGTAACCATTTTATTGTTTTCAGGTACGCCATTCAGTTGCAGCGCGGATTTATTTATCTTGACAGCAACAGCGTTTGCTCCCACGATATATAAAGCCGTGACTCCAACGCTGTCGGAGGTGATTTCACCACCACAGTTACATACTTCAGCATATATGCCGAAGCATGGGGGCAGAAGTGGGTGGAGGAGCGATTTGCTCCTGCCTTTTGCGGGAGGATGCCCCCATGCTTCGGCATATATATATTTTAGGCACAGGTTGCGTTAAATGTTTTATTTTTTACTATTTTTTTTTTGTATTTGCTTTGCAGGTATGGTAAGTCTTACTGTTATACTGTAATGTTGCTTTGTTTTATTGTTAACCATCATTTGCTTAGCAGGTACGCCATTCAGTTGCAGCGCGGATTTATTTATCTTGACAGCAACAGCGTTTGCTCCCACGATATATAAAGCCGTGACTCCAACGCTGTCGGAGGTGATTTCACCACCACAGTTACATACTTCAGCATATATGCCGAAGCGTGGGGGCAGAAGTGGGTGGAGGAGCGATTTGCTCCTGCCTTTTGCGGGAGGATGCCCCCATGCTTCGGCATATATATATTTTAGGCACAGGTTGCGTTAAATGTTTTATTTTTTACTATTTTTTTTTTGTATTTGCTTTGCAGGTATGGTAAGTCTTACTGTTATACTGTAATGTTGCTTTGTTTTATTGTTAACCATCATTTGCTTAGCAGGTACGCCATTCAGTTGCAGCGCGGATTTATTTATCTTGACAGCAACAGCGTTTGCTCCCACGATATATAAAGCCGTGACTCCAACGCTGTCGGAGGTGATTTCACCACCACAGTTACATACTTCAGCATATATGCCGAAGCGTGGGGGCAGCAGTGGGTGGAGGAGCAATTTGCTCCTGCCTTTTGCGGGAGGATGCCCCCATGCTTCGGCATATATAAATGGTGCATGTATGCCCATCATTAGAAGTGGGTGGATGAAGGGAGGTATTCTAATGGTGGGCATACCCACCGATCAATATCTTTTTTTCGTTCAGCCCACAGGCTGCATGAAAAAAAAGTTTACAATATATGCCTAACAAGGACCAGCAACGTACTGGTATGTTGCTGGACTTTGAGTGGTTATACCAGAATGATGCCTGCAGGTTTAGGTATCATCTTGGTATCATTCTTTTCAGCCAGCGGTCGGCTTTCATGTAAAAGCAATCCTAGCGGCTAATTAGCCTCTAGACTGCTTTTGCAAGCAGTGGGAGGGAATGCCCCCCCCTCCCCCACCGTTTTCCATGTTTTTCTCTGGCTTTCCTGTCCCAACAGGGAACCTGAAAATGCAGCCGGTGATTCAGCCAGCTGACCATAGAGCTGATCAGAGACCAGAATGGCTCCAAACATCTCTATGGCCTAAGAAACCGGAAGCTACGAGCATTTCATGACTTAGATTTCGCCGAATGTAAACAGCGCCAATGGGAAATTGGGAAAGCATTTTATCACACCGATCTTGGTGTGGTCAGATGCTTTGAGGGCAGAGGAGAGATCTAGGGTCTAATAGAGCCCAATTTTTAAAAAAAAGAGTACCTGTCACTACCTATTGCTATCATAGGGGATATTTACATTCCCTGAGATAACAATAAAATTAATTAAAAAAAAATAAAAATGAAAGGAACAGTTTAAAAATAAGATAAAAAAGCAAAAAAATAATAAAGAAAAAAAAAAAAAAAAAAAAAAGCACCCCTGTCCCCCCCATCTCTCGCGCAAAGGCGAACGCAAGCGTCGGTCTGGCGTCAAATGTAAACAGCAATTGCACCATGCATGTGAGGTATCACCGCGAAGGACAGAACGAGGGCAGTAATTTTAGCAGTAGACCTCCTCTGTAAATCTAAAGTGGTAACCTGTAAAGGCTTTTAAAGGCTTTTAAAAATGTATTTATTTTGTCGCCGCTGCGCGTTTGTGCGCAATTTTAAAGCATGTCATGTTTGGTATCCATGTACTCGGCCTAAGATCATCTTTTTTATTTCATCAAACATTTGGGCAATATAGTGTGTTTTAGTGCATTAAAATTTAAAAAAGTGTGTTTTTTCCCCAAAAAATGCGTTTGAAAAATCGCTGCGCAAATACTGTGTGAAAAAAAAAAATGAAACACCCACCATTTTAATCTGTAGGGCATTTGCTTTAAAAAAAATATATAATGTTTGGGGGTTCAAAGTAATTTTCTTGCAAAAAAAAATTATTTTTTTCATGTAATCAAAAAGTGTCAGAAAGGGCTTTGTCTTCAAGTGGTTAGAAGAGTGGGTGATGTGTGACATAAGCTTCTAAATGTTGTGCATAAAATGCCAGGACAGTTCAAACCCCCCCCAAATGACCCCATTTTGGAAAGTAGACACCCCAAGCTATTTGCTGAGAGGCATGTCGAGTCCATGGAATATTTTATATTGTGACACAAGTTGCGGGAAAGAGACAAATCTTTTTTTTTTTTTTTTTTTTTTTGCACAAAGATGTCACTAAATGATATATTGCTCAAACATGCCATGGGAATATGTGAAATTATACCCCAAAATACATTCTGTTGCTTCTCCTGAGTATGGGGATACCACATGTGTGGGACTTTTTGGGAGCCTAGCCGCGCACGGGACCCCGAAAACCAAGCCCCGCCTTCAGGCTTTCTAAGGGCGTAAATTTTTGAT
Source organism: Lithobates septentrionalis (assembly GCA_037952835.1). NCBI lineage: Eukaryota > Metazoa > Chordata > Amphibia > Anura > Ranidae > Lithobates > Lithobates septentrionalis. The sequence continues at coordinate 930,574 of JBBDGP010001440.1, read as the reverse complement.
TTCACTCTTCACTGCCTAGCACAGTTTCGGAGGCCATGGAATGCCCAGATGGCACAACCCCCCCCCAAATGACCCCATTTTGGAAAATAGACACCCCAAGCTATTTGCTGAGAGGTATAGTGAGTATTTTGCAGACCTCACTTTTTGTCACAAACTTTCGAAAATTGAAAAAAGAAAAAAAAAATACATTTTTCTTGCCTTTCTTCATTTTCAAAAACAAATGAGAGCTGCAAAATACTCACCATGCCTCTCAGCAAATAGCTTGGGGTGTCTACTTTCCAAAATGGGGTCATTTGGGGGGGGTTTTTGCCATCTTGGCATTTTATGGCCTTCAAAACTGTGATAGGTAGTGAGGAGTGGAATCACAACTTAACGCCCTTAGAAATCCTGAAGCCGGTGCTTGGTTTTCGGGGCCCCGTATGAGGCTAGGCTCCCAAAAAGTCCCACACATGTGGTATCCCCATACTCAGGAGAAGCAGCAGAATATATTTTGGGGTGTAATTCCACATATGCCCATGGCATGTTTGAGCAATATATCATTTAGTGACAACTTTGTGCAAAAAAAAAAAAAAAATAAATAAAATTGTCACTTTCCCGCAACTTGTGTCAAAAAATAAAATATTCCATGGACTCAACATGCCTCTCAGCAATTACCTTGGGGTGTCTACTTTCCAAAATGGGGTCATTTGGGGGGGTTTTGTGCCATCTTGGCATTTTATGGCCTTCAAAACTGTGATAGGTAGTGAGGAGTCAAATCACAACATTATGCCCTTAGAAATCCTGAAGGCGGTGCTTGGTTTTCGGGGCCCCGTATGCGGCTAGGCTCCCAAAAAGTCCCACACATGTGGTATCCCCATACTCAGGAGAAGCAGCTAAATGTATTTTGGGGTGCAATTCCACATATGCCCATGGCCTGTGTGAGAAATATATCATTTAGTGACAACTTTGTGCAAAAAAAAAAAAAATTGTCACTTTCCCGCAACTTGTGTCAAAAAAGAAAGTATTCCATGGACTCAACATGCCTCTCAGCAAATAGCTTGGAGTGTCTACTTTCCAAAATGGGGTCATTTGGGGGGGTTTTGTGCCATCTGGGCATTTTATGGCCTTCAAAACTGTGATAGGTAGTGAGGAATGAAATCAAAAATTTATGCCCTTAGAAATCCTGAAGGCGGTGATTGGTTTTCGGGGCCCCGTACGCGGCTAGGCTCCCAAAAAGTCCTAAACATGTGGTATCCCCATACTCAGGAGAAGCAGCAGAATGTATTTTGGGGTGTAATTCCACATATGCCCATGGCATGTTTGAGCAATATATCATTTAGTGACAACTTTGTGCAAAAAAAAAAAAAAAAAAAAAAAAAAGTGTTACTTTCCCGCAACTTGTGTCAAAATATAAAATATTCCATGGACTCAACATGCCTCTCAGCAAATAGTTTGGGGTGTCTACTTTCCAAAATGGGGTCATTTGGGGGGGTTTTGTGCCATCTTGGCATTTTATGGCCTTCAAAACTGTGATAGGTAGTGAGGAGTCAAATCACAACATTATGCCCTTAGAAATCCTGAAGGCGGTGCTTGGTTTTCGGGGCCCCGTATGCGGCTAGGCTCCCAAAAAGTCCCACACATGTGGTATCCCCATACTCAGGAGAAGCAGCTAAATGTATTTTGGGGTGCAATTCCACATATGCCCATGGCCTGTGTGAGAAATATATCATTTAGTGACAACTTTGTGCAAAAAAAAAAAAAATTGTCACTTTCCCGCAACTTGTGTCAAAAAAGAAAGTATTCCATGGACTCAACATGCCTCTCAGCAAATAGCTTGGAGTGTCTACTTTCCAAAATGGGGTCATTTGGGGGGGTTTTGTGCCATCTGGGCATTTTATGGCCTTCAAAACTGTGATAGGTAGTGAGGAATGAAATCAAAAATTTATGCCCTTAGAAATCCTGAAGGCGGTGATTGGTTTTCGGGGCCCCGTACGTGGCTAGGCTCCCAAAAAGTCCCACACATGTGGTATCCCCATACTCAGGAGAAGCAGCTGAATGTATTTTGGGGTGCAATTCCACATAGGCCCATGGCCTGTGTGAGCAATATATCATTTAGTGACAACTTTTTGTAAATATTTTTTTTTTTTTTTTTTTTTGTCATTATTCAATCACTTGGGACAAAAAAAATAAATATTCAATGGGTTCAACATGCCTCTCAGCAATTTCCTTGGGGTGTCTACTTTCCAAAATGGGGTCATTTGGGGGGGTTTTGTACTGCCCTGCCATTTTAGCACCTCATGAAATGACATAGGCAGTCATAAACTAAAAGCTGTGTAAATTCCAGAAAATGTACCCTAGTTTGTAGACGCTATAACTTTTGCGCAAACCAATAAATATACGCTTATTAACTTTTTTTTTACCAAAGACATGTGGCCGAATACATTTTGGCCTAAATGTATGACTAAAATTGAGTTTATTGGATTTTTTTTATAACAAAAAGTAGAAAATATCATTTTTTTTCAAAATTTTCGGTCTTTTTCCGTTTATAGCGCAAAAAATAAAAACGGCAGAGGTGATCAAATACCATCAAAAGAAAGCTCTATTTGTGGGAAGAAAAGGACGCAAATTTCGTTTGGGTACAGCATTGCATGACCGCGCAATTAGCAGTTAAAGCGACGCAGTGCCAAATTGGAAAAAGACCTCTGGTCCTTAGGCAGCATAAAGGTCCGGGGCTCAAGTGGTTAAAGATAACAATGTATATATGTGCTTTATAAAAAAAAATTTCCAGCAAATAATCTAGAATAGAAACATGGAACAGGAGTGCTTATACAGGTTGAAATGAAAGGGTTAAGTAGTAAAAAAAAAAAGAGCATGTCCTGGTTAATTAAGAGTTAACTCCCTGTGCACACAATAAAAATTTTCCTCTGTCAGTTGCAGCTCTCTCTCACAAATCTGTCTTGACAGGGAATGCAGAAGATAGCTACTATGTTATTTTGTTGAGTTTTTTTGGCTTAAAATGTTACATTAAATTCTGACTGAGATTGTCAGAGTAATCATTCCCTGAGGAAGACTTCTCACTAGTTCCCAGTCATAGGATTTCACTGGCTGTGTTCAGGAGCTGAGTAGAAGGAGATAAGAAAAGATAAGATAGTGCAAGGCCTACAAGACAGTCCTGTGTATAGAGGAAGGGGTTTGTAAGATGCCCAAGGTAGGCAACTGGTTAAAGTGCAACTGAATTCATGCACGTTTTCCAAGGGCACTGGCATTAACGTGCAAGTATATTCAGAAATATGGCACACTTCCCTTAAAAACAACCTTCCTCCAGTGATGCAACGCCTTTGCTCTCCCTCTTCTGCCATTGCCATGGCTGACATCTTATCCTAGTCTTCTTTTCAGTTAGGAATTTTTAGCCATGTTAATTGGCTGGCCTGAGTTGACTTTTGTGCATGCGCACAAGAGTTAAATTGTCCTGGCACCCACAGCATGATGAGAATATACACTGATCTGCACATGCACAGATCTTGCTTGCATACGGAGACACTAGGTTAGAGGCTCATATCTTCAGGTGATTGGACATTGGTAAAGCTTTCAAGGACACATCCCTGATTGTCTCCCCTAAAAACCTTACCCCACTCCATGAGTCCTCTGTTTTTTTTCTGAATGTCCTAAGGTGATGGACCTCCTTTTCCCTTGTGGAGGAATCCCTCTTAGCTTAAAGTGGTTGTAAACCTCAGACATGAAATATAAACAAAACCTATCCTTCTATAGTTTGTACTTGTTTCAATTAAGAACGCTAAATGTCCCTTTTGTCTGCTGCTTAGTTCCTCTGCTATCAGCATGAATCACTTCTAATATGTTTTCCTGACACCAAGAGAAAAAAGGTAATGGGAGAGATCTTCAGATGATTGACAGCCTCAGCTCTGTTTCTGTGTACTGTGTAGAGGGCGGTGTCCTTTCCCCCCAATCAGCTCTCAGATCTCTCCTCACTGAGCTCTGCAGAGTGTAACTTCAGCTCTCTGCCCCCTTTTTTCTGAACTCTCAGAAAAGCTTTCTAATTCAGCACTTTGAACAGATGTAGAGAAGAGAGTGCTGCAGATAGACAGGTACAACTTATGTGGGAGGATTTGTTTTATCTCAGTGTATCACCTGAGGCCAGTCACTTCACTGGGTATATGTGAGGATTTACAACCACTTTAACTTATTTAATATTTTTTAATTGTTGAATTCTTCAACTCTTCAATCATCTCCTTCATTCTCTTCTAATATCAAAATAGAAGCGGTGCATCTGCATCAACGCAACTTCAGGAAAACCATGGCTGCTGTATCTGGATCCTGGATCCCATGTCATTTGGATGGCCTGTTGCTTTGGGCACAGGAACCTGCATGGGCTCTCACCTTGGCACTTGTATTGTGTATGGCTCAGGGTGATATACAAGTGCAAGGCCATAGTCCATCACTACGGAACCCAGACCCCGGAGATCCCTTCTGGGTATGCCCCGTGAAACAGATGAAACCTGGTCTTTATATAAAATCCAGTGTCACGGACAGTTAAGGCAGGGTTTCCCTGTATCTCAAACCATTACTGTAAAACCAGGGCTATGTTTTGAATGTGTTCACTTTACGGTGTAAAACTTTCAAACTTTACGCTAAAATTAAACTTAGAGCTGAGTCTCAGGTGGATGACCAGGTGTCGAATCACACCACAGGGCGCAAACTTTACTGCTACTTCCACCTAAAGCCAATATAAGGAGTCTAGGCGTTCCTTCTTCCCTTTCGGCACAAGGATTTGTTACAGGACGGTCTACATCCAGGTTGCTGCACACTCCTGGACATCTGTTACAGTTTCTCCAAGAACTGTGGTTTAAATCTATGGTTTCAACGGGGAACAAAATGGAGTTAAAAACTCCACCCCCCCCCCCACTTTTTTTATCAAATCAACCAAATAACGCCCAGTGACAGTCAGCGCTTTCTGCAGTTTACAGAGGTAGATGACAATCCAGTTTGTTGCACTGTCCTTCTGTCTGTCCTCTGCTGCCAGAGTATTCACAAAGGCCCTAGCACCACTTATTGCCCCTCTCAGAACTCAGGGCATCCAGGTCACAGGTTATCTGGAAAAGCTTCTCCTGAAGGACTCATTTCCCTTACAGCTGTCTGCAAAACTCCACAGGACAATTCAGATGCTCCAGACCTTTGGTTGGGTGATCGATTTCCAAAAATCTCTCCAGTCTTCTCTTTGCCTGGAAATGGAAAATAACCATCAATCGCCCTTGGTCTGGAGCTCCATGCAAGATTTTGCCTCATGGGGGGAAGGATGATCACGAGAAAAGTGAAAGATGAGCCCAGAACTACACAGGAGGAGCTTGTGAATGATCTCAAGGCAGTTGGGACCACAGTCACCAAACAAACCATTGATAACACAGTAGGCAGCCACGGATTGAAATCCTGCAGTGCCCGCAAAGTCCCCCTCCTCAAGAAGACGCATGTACAGGCCCATCTGAAGTTTGCTAATGAACATCTAAATGATGAAGGACTGGGAGAAAATGCTGTGAGCAGATGAGACCAATATTGAGCTCTTTGGCATTAACTTGACTTGCTGTGTTTGGAGGAAGAAAATGCTGATTATTACTCTAAGAACAGCATCCCTAAAGTCAAGCACGGAGGTGGAAACATTATGCTCTGGGTCTTTCTCTGCTAAAAGTACAGGCCGACTTTGCCGCATTAAGGGGCCAATGGACAGGGCTATATATTGCAAAATCTTGGATGAGAACCTTTTTCCCTCAGCCAGAACACTGAAGATGGGTCTTTCAGCATGACAATGACCCAAAACATAGCGCAAAGGCAACAAAGGAGTGGCTCGAGAAGAAGCACATTAAAGTCATGGAGTGGCGTAGCCAGTCTCCAGACCTTAAAGCGGAACTTCAGTCATTTTTTCATCTTTCCATCTATTAAATACTCTGCCCTTGTTGTTTTAACTTTGGATAGTAAAACATTTTTTTCTGCCAGTAAATACTTTATACAGACCACTTCCTGTTTGTCTGATAAAAAGCCTAGGCTTATGACATCATGCACAGCTCTCTCTCTCTCACTCTCTTGAGAGTTTGCCAGGAAGGGAGGGGGGTGAGTCATAGGAGGGCCAATGAGAGCTTCAGAGCTGGAGGTGTGTGTCTGTGTAAATCCAGGAAGTAAACAGGCAACAGCTTCAGCTGCCCACAGTTAAAATGAATGCAGCCAGACTCAATGGAGGGAGATTTCTGAAGCATATTTGGCAAGTTCAGAATCACAGAATATATAAAATAATATGCAAAGTGATTGGAGGGAAGCTTCAAAATGGCAAAGATGTTTTTTATTACAAATTATGCAAGCAGACTGCAGTTCCTCTTGAATCCTATAGAAAATTTATGGAGGGACCTGAAACTTCGGGTTGCCAAGCAACATCCAAGAAACCTTAAGGATTTAGAGAAGATCTGTAAAGAGTGGACCAAAATCCCTCCTGAGGTGTGTGCAAACCTGGTAACCAACTACAAGAAACGTCTTACCTCTGTGCTTGCCAACAAGGGTTTCGCCACCAAGTACTAAGTCATGTTTAGCATGGGGATCAAATACTTAATTTACTCACTGAACGGCAACTCAATTTATAACACTTCTGTCATGTGTTTTTTTCTGGATTTTTGGTTGATATTCTGTCTCTAGACCCTTCATTTCTTTGTAAGTGGGCAAACTTACAAAATCTGCAGGTGACCAAATAATTAGCTTCCCCACTGTATGTGATAAAACATAATAAATCTTGTATAAACAGTTCTCATAAATAAGATCCACCACAATCTTCCTCCTTGTGTTTGAGACCAAAATCCTAGGGCTGCGAATCACTTAGAGTACAGGGAAACACACCACACCACCTGTTTTCAAGATGGATTCTCACCTTCGGAATCGACCATACCAGGCCATGCCATGCATTCCCCGCTTAGGGGGTCACATTCAGGTCTATCACTTCAGCTTTACCTTTTACAATCACCAATGCGGTACTGTCCCTTTAAAGCTTGTAATTCCTAGATCTTGCGTTGCGCTGTAGGTACTCAAGATTAGAAGCACCCACCATAGTGTAGTAAACTTGAGCACTTATTTTTATTTTATCATAAATATATGCACTCTACTAATTCACTAATAGGAAAACAGCTGAGATTTATATGTGAATTTTGAAGATGAATATCTCCACAATGCTTATATGTACATGAACATCGCTCTAAGACAGTTTCTCTTACCCTGCTGCTCCAAAAAGCCTCTATCCCACATGGAGGGTGCAAGCCCTGTATGCAAACAGATACTTAGAAGAAAAGAAGCAGGATGGCCGCACTCCTATGCAATTTTTTCAAGTGCTGGATACAAAGGTGAACTACAGTTATCAGCTTACATGTTTCACACCAAGGTCAGGTGCTCACTCATAGCTCCACAATGCTTATAGCTATAAAGGTGAATGATGGTTTAATTTGAAGTGCTTTTACTGCCTGTTAGGAATATTTAAATACTTTACTGTGGGTGGGCTAACAGGGGGCATTGTATCGTGGCTGTGAATGGAAAAAAAAATACGATCTCTTTAAAATTTATGTCCACTTCATACAAATACAATCAGTGTCTATTGGTAAATGGTAGTGAACTGTTTTTAAATTCTGTTTGCAGGATCAGCCAAGATTTGGCTCTCATTGCTCGGGAAATTAATGATGTTGCTGGGGAAATAGATTCAGTGACTTCATCTGGCACAGCACCTAGTACCACAGTAAGCACTGCAGCCACCACTCCTGGTTCTGCAATAGACACTCGGGAAGAGGTAGGGAGTCTACATGAAGATGTACAGGTTCTTCTATTTCATTATTCTTTTTCTGTTTAATCCATTTTAAAGATTTAATTTGATCATGCTTTTACTAATTTCAGTTTCTCACCTTTCATACTATAAAATAATAAAGTGATCGAAGTTGAGTTTTACAAAAAAAAGTGCTTGCTGTTATTGTTTGTTAACTAGCAAACTAGTGCATTGCTTACCAGGCCAGCTACTATGGCTAAATAATAGAAGAGTGTGATAGGATTGTGCCTGCGTTTATTGGCTCTGCTTCTAACGATTACATTCTAAACGACCCTAAAAAACATTGCCACTATATCACCAAGCCATACCTTAGGTTAATTTAGGCTTCATGTACACTACAGCTCCTAAACTTGAGTTTAGGCGCTTTTGGTGTTTTTTTGCCAACGCTCCTAAATTCAACTTCATAAAAGCCAAAGTGTCCATGTACACACAGGCTTTTAGGATCTGCTGAGGTTAGGAGAGGTTCAACCTTCCTCCTGAACGTGGAAGAATTGCATTCAGGATAGGAACGGTTTGACCGCCAGCTGCAAAGCGCGTTTTGCATTTTCCTGCAGCCAGCGGTCAAAGTAGGCTTGGTGTACACAAAGCCCAAAAAGGAAACCTGAAAGTAATTGGTAAAGTACCTCAAAGATGTAAGCATTTGTTAAATCAGTTGATAATCTATTAGCATAACAGGTCCCACATCATTTTTCATGTAGAATATGACATTTTAAATAAACTATTTTTCTTTATATTTTTCTTTATATTTTCTTTTTCTTATATATTTAGGGCATTTCAGCACTTATGTCTTTTGGGTTGGTGATGAGAACCCTTTAAGCAAACCTTGAGCCAAAATGCAAGGTCTACTTAATATATAGTAACCCTCCCTTTAAAAACAAAACAAAAAGGTGTGGTTACTTGTTAAAGCGTATTTAAACCCAATTACAAAAAGTTTGTATATTGCAGATTCAGGCCTTGGATTTGCTTACTGTGTTCTAATTTTTTTGGCTAAGAACATTTTAAGCATATGCAAAAAATACCTGTTGATTTGCAGTGCATTGTTACTTTTTTGTATAATGAAAAGAAAGCACGAACATCCTTATTTTTTTGTGTAGATCAGCTTTTCTCAACTGTTTCAACACAGAGGAACCCTTGAAATAGCTTTTTGGTCTCGGGGAACCCCTGCTAAAAATGACTTTATGTACAACTCAATGATATATTGGTGTGATGATCAGTGGGAAGAATGCTCTTACATTTGTGGTCATTGGGAAGAATTGGCCCCTTACAGATACAGTAGCTACCAGTTCAGTGGCGTCAGTGGGAACTTATCTGAGAGGCAGACATTGCTGATTGCTCAGGGAATCCCTAGTGTCCTCTGGTTGAGAAACCCTTTAGACCACTAGTTCCATCAATTCACTATGAGATGGAAATGAACAAAGGTAGACAAGTTTGAAGTCCAGTCTTTGTGACAACTATGGCTCCCTCCATAGATATGCTGGCCATACACTATACAGAAAATCGGCCGAACCCATTTTCGAAAAACGAACGTTGGACCGTGACCGCAAACGATCGTGCCATCATATAATGACTGATAAATTGTTCAGTGGACATGAATAAATAATTTTTTGTTCGTTTTTTTACATATACCTAGTGCAGGCAGTTCGGACGGGAAACACATTAACCTTGCAATTTATCGTACGTTCGGCAGAAATTTACCAAACATCCCGTTCGTTTTTTTACCACAAAAACGTCACAAACGATTATCGATTTGTGCCCATTAACTTGCCGAAAAACGAACGAAGTGTCTATACGAACGATTTTTCGGCCGATTTTTCGTATAGTGTATGGCCAGCAATAGAGTGGAGAAATGAGAGTAGACATGAAAGAAAGTTTGTTATTTGCAGGATTACCAAGTGAAAGTAAAGGATAAATGACTTCAAAAAAGAAAACTAATGGAAAGCTGCAATATATACAATTTTTGCTTTCTGGGTTTAGATACATGTATAAATATACTTATAACTAGCTTATGCCCATGGTACATAGACAAGGGCGATGTCATGGGCTTATCTACAAAATCCTGGGAACACTAAGGATTCCAAATCTCACAAGATGTTCTTGCACTGTGCTTGAGTGTGTTCTTGCAGGATTTAGTGTTCCTAGGATCTTGTTGGAAGGACCCTGATGACCATTTTTATTTGGGGGCATGGTTATTTAAATTGGAATACATTTTTAAATGGGGAAAAAAAATGCAAGGTCCGCTTATTAAACTATATATATAAATTTAGGGTGTAACTTTTGTTGGGTTATAAAGACATTTTTATACTGAGACTGCAATAAGGAGGACTTTAGAGGGCTTCTACATGTACTTTCTCTACCCCATCACAGAATGGTAGGAGAAATCTCCCCAATGTGGGTAAAAAGATAAACATTAAAGTAACCCTGTCCTGGCCTTAAATATCTTCAAAGCAACCCTGTCATATAATCAAAACTTTCAATAATTTGTGTAACTGTAAGGGAGAAAGAGAATACTTACCTCTCCTTATGTCCATGCACTGAACAGAAAACCACATCTGAGGTGTCTTTAAAGCCGACACTGTATTTGGTTATAACAATGATTGTTAGGCTCCATGCACACTGGCTTAAAAATTGCTGCTTCCACAGGAGTTTTGTGTTATGCCTGTAGAAGCAGCTCACTGTTATCCTACGTGTCCATACACATTAGGACGTCTACAGGCATATTTTGAGCTCAACGTTTAGAAGCAGGAAAAAAAAATCCTTCTGGCTTGCGTTTCTGATTGGAGCTTTCTGGCAGAAAAAACACAAAACTCTCCTAAACTCGTGTAAACTGTGTACAAAAAAAACGTTCTATATGAGTATTTTTTTTCTGCCGAGGGAACTGGCATTTTTTTAAGCCCAGTGTGTATGGAGCCTTACTGTATTATAATGATGTTAACTGTATACTCTGACATTTCTTCTAATGTACTAATTTGAAGCTGAATTCCAGGCTTTTAAGGAAAAAATGGTACAGATCGCATGCATCGGGCAGTAATAGAACATGTGTAGAAACAATAATTTAAAGCGCAGTTCAGTGACTGAATAACTTTCACAAAGCACTTCCTCCCCTCTTCCCCTACTGAAGTTTCTTGGGATGTATGACATAATTTGCCTAGGCAAGAAACCAGGAAGTAACTGAAGAAATGTAGAAAAAAAGTTTAAAGCAAGTTCATTTGATATACTTTACTTGCCTATCCATTTAGTAATGCTAGCAGCATAAGGAATAAATATAGTCAATGTTGATTGAGAGTGTGAAGTTCTGCTTTATTGCAGCTGTCAATCAAATAAGAATAAAGAACACAAGACAGAACTGGGAGGAGCCATATTGATCTGTGTGGGGATGTGCTCTGCCCCTTATGCAAATGTGAGGGCATAGTGACATGCCAAAAGGAAGGTGTGGAAAGCCTATGACCTCTGAACTGTGCTGCCAGCAGGGATTAAACCAGGGCTGATAGAGAATCCCAGGTTCTGTGCTATGCCTGCACAGCAGCTGGGAAACCTGAATGCCACAAGACATATAGGGGGAGATTTACTAAAATCGGAGCACACAATCTAGTGCAGCTCTGCATAGTAATCAATCAGCTTCTAGGTTTTATTGTCAAAGCTTAATTCAACAAGCTGAAGTTAGAAGCTGATTGGCTGCCATGCACAGCTGCACCCGTTTTAGTAAATCTCTCACATAGTTTTGCAGTTATGTATGCATGCACTAGTTTTATCTTACAATTTCAAAGTGTTTGCATTAAGAAAAAGAAAAAAAAATCCCCTCAATTCTGCTTTAATGATTGGGACATCCAGAATACACAGTGCTAGGCTCACCCACTAGCAGTATTGGACCTGTTACCAGACTGTGTTGCTTTACAAGCATCCAGTGAGAGGATCCTGGAACAGATTGAAAATAGATTAGAAGCAGCAATCTGATCCATCTGCTGATAGGAACAAATGTGTTTTTATGACTGTCATAGAGGCAAATATAACAGTTTAACAAGTAACCCACATCATAATTATTACTTGCACTGCTGATTGTTGAATTTTAATTTTTGCCTGGACTTTAGCTTTAATGTAATGAATAACATTTATTTTGTTTGTAGCTAGGGTTGTCCCGATACCACTTTTTTAGGACCGAGTACAAGTACCGATACTTTTTTTCAAGTACTCGCCGATACCGATTACCGATACTTTTTTTTAATGTCACGTGACAGTGTTTTTTTTTGTTTTTTTTTTGTGGGGGTGGGGGTATAGTGAACGGTGTCTGTGTGTGTTTTTGTTTTGGTTTTTTTCATTTACATTTATTTTTTTTTACAATTTTTTTTTTTTATTCTTTATTGCACTGTGTGTGTGTTTTTTTGTTTTTTTTTTAATCAGCCCTGTTGGGGGGCTTTGGTGAGATATCAGGGGTCTTAACAGACCTCTGATATCTCCCCCTTGAGACAGAGAAATAGACTGAGGATAGAGATTCCCCAGTCCCTTTCTCTGCAGCGTCAGCTGCACTGAGAATGAATGGAGAGAAGACAACGGCTCCTCTCCATTCATAAACTGACACATCGTAATCACAGGAGATTACAATGTTTCAGTTATGTGAATGGAAAGAGTCAGCTGACTCTCTCCATACACACAGCGGAGAGAGACAGCAGAACGGAGGGGACAGACAAAGAGAGAGGGGGACAACGGAAAGCCGGAACGGATGGGCACAGCGGAGGGGGACAGAGGAACGCATGGGGACAGCGGAGGGGGACAGAGGAACGCATGGGGACAGCGGAGGGGGGCAGAGGAACGCATGGGGACAGCGGAGGGGGACAGAGGAACGCATGGGGACAGCGGAGGGGGACAGAGGAACGCATGGGGACAGCGGAGGGGTACAGAGCAAAGAAGAAGGACAGCGGGGGGGGGGGACAGAGGAACGGAGGAGGACAGCGGAGGGGGACAGAGCAAAGAAGGAGGACAGCGGGGGGGGGACAGAGGAACGGAGGAGGACAGCGGAGGGGGACAGAGCAAAGAAGGAGGACAGCGGGGGGGGACAGAGGAACGGATGGGGACAGCGGAGGAGGACAGCGGGGGGGACAGAGGAACGGATGGGGACAGCGGAGGGGGACAGAGCAAAGAAGGAGGACAGCGGGGGGGGGGACAGAGGAACGGAGGGGGACACAGCAATGGAGCAGGACAGAGGAGGGGGACAGAGGAACGGAGGAGGACTAAGGAGGAGGAGGTGACAGTCAGCGGTGATCGCGTGTGGGGGAATTACAAGCACCGATCACCGCTGTATGTCACTAAGCAGCTGAAAGCCGCGGGGGGAGAAGCTTGTAACTCCCCCACACGTCCATCACCGCTGACAGTCAAGGTATCGGCGGAAGCATCGGGAGCATTTGCCAGAGTAAAAGTACTTGGGCAAATGCTTGGTATCGGTGCCGATACCGATACTAGTATTGGTATCGGGACAACCCTATTTGTAGCCAATCCACTGTGTTTTTAATGCTTGTTTAACTGTGTTTGAAATCTAAACATTACACTTCAAAATCAAGTATATGCTATTATTGTTTGAATGCTATTAATGTTTGATATTAACACTGACATATAACATTACCGCCATTTTAGCATCACTTTGGATTTCACACTCTTGTCCACTGGAGCACAAGTCCAGTCCCTAAGGGTAGAATCGCCACACATTTTCATGATTTCTAGTGAGTGATGAATGAAAGTGCACTTGTGCCAAAACTATGGACATTAAGATACTTATAAATTTATAACATGCAGTAAATGAGCTTTGAAACAAGCCATTCCCGGCTACCACTGTACTGTACTGCACACTGATGCCATCACCAGTGTAATACCAGCTTTAATATACATACAGGACTACCAACATATAGTCTAGCCCGGGGGTTGGCAACCTGTAGATCTCGGTCTGGGCTTGCTGACCCGCCATTCCGGAGCATCAAACAGAGTGCAATGCAGAGGAACTACTTGTAAAGCTGGAGCTGTAGTAAGGAGCAAGAGCCACACAAGGCGATGCCTCCTCTGTAGTGCTGACTCCTGTCCCAAGCGGAGTAATACCAACTGCACTCCACCTCTTATCCCGGCTAGCGGTCTCCAGAGTGGTGCCAGTAGCAGGAAGAAGAGATCTTCAGGTCAGTGTGAAGCAGTACACTGGGCATATTAGTATAAGGCTGCTTTCACACAGATGTACTTCCACTTACCCATGCCGCTGGTGCAGTGTGGTGTACCTGCAGCTTTCCTGCGGGTTTGCTGCTCTTAGCCATAGACTTAAATTATATCCTGCTGTTTCTATTATATCCCGCTGTTTTACCACTGCTGCTCCTCTGAAAAGCAATCCGAGTGTGTGTTGACTGATTTAAAACCATGATTGCCAGCAATGCATGCACTTGCCACACGGTAATGCCGCAATTAGAGGTTTAAATCGGGTCTGAGGAGGCGACACTGTCCCTGGTGATCTTTGACTTCTCCCGTGTTGTTCAGGTAGATCTCCACCTCTTTAAGGTGGCCTACCCCTGGTCTAGCCTGTCCACCCCCAACAGGTTTCACCCTACTAAGGGCCTAATCACGCAGTGCTGCAGAAAACACACATGGGGCTGCCAGCTGGCCCGATGAGTTCCTGTGATCGAGTTGTCTATTGCATAGCACAGAGTTGCTTTGTGACTTGTGACCACTGTCATGGCCACTTTCACACATCCGCTGATCACCGAAGCAGATTGCTCTGCCAGAGAAAGCTCTGCCAGGCTTCTGCACCAGTAAAGTAAATCTTTATTATTATTTATAAATGAATAAGCTTATTCTAGACAGTGGGAACCATAGACGTCAGAACATAGCTTTAGCTACTGTTTCCCTATAGAATACATTTTTCTCTAAATTTATGAGGAAAGACCATTTCATATGCATTATAATAGAAGTTTTGGACTTTTTTCCCTTTTATATAGTAAAAAAAAAAAAAAACTCAGTAGTTATGTCACCAAAAGTTCACCCTTGCAGTGAGGACACCCCCCACTGCAAGGATTATGCCTAGGGGTTGTTCCCTTATTCACCTACAAGGGATCTGGATACCTGGCCTTCCTTCACCTTTTCTAGCATGTTTAAAAAAATTGGCATTCTAGAAGAGATTCGTAAGGTCTTATTCACTGTTGCATATATTTGGATGTATCCCATGAAAACGGACAATTCTTTCCTAAGTGACTGGCTTACATCTATGTGTTGCAGTTTAGTGTGTTTTTCAAAGCTACATTACCTCATTCACACTTACGTGCATGCATTATCGTGTGCACTGTAACACACAAAGAACAGTGTGACCAATCTAGTTCAGGAATGATTTATTAGAAAACATCAATAATTCATTTTTTTACCTTTCCCTTATGGACAGCTAGTAGACCGTGTATTTGATGAAAGCCTTAACTTCCGAAAGATTCCTCCATCAAATTCATCCAGATCAGAAGCAAGCTTGCGAGCAAGTGAAGCCAAATCCCAGCCTAAAGAAATTTCGGAACCTCCACTTATCACTAGAAGAAAAACATGGAGTAGAGATGAAGTAAGTTCGAATATCAAAAAATCCCAATGACCTTCCAATTTGAACTTATTTTAGTAGTGAAATTTGCAGCGCCTTTTACTTTTACAATTTTTCTTTTCAGTTAGCAGATGAATCTTGCATGTTCCGGCAGGTGCTAAATGTATAGTATGTGTTTAGCAATTTTAGATAGCAGTCAGATGTTTAGTAAAAATTTGGTCACAGGAAAACCTTTTCTCTGCCTCATATTAAAGCTGATCTCCAGGTTTCCTGTCACTTTAAATCGGTTCAAGCTGGTCCAAACCAACTATTTCCTTCATTAATACTTAAACGAAATGATAGAGCCGGCAACTCCAAAGTCCATGCAAGTTACTTTATTTGTTACATGATAGTGAGTATAAAACAGGGGCTTGAGATATCTTGGTTTGTCGATCCATATTGCCCCCCCCAATACTGCAATCTCAGTGTAAAACGTCTGTAGTAAAGTACCCACTCATGTAGCAATCAACCGTATATATCTGATGTGGGAAAAAAATATATATCCCAAGCCCCTGTTTTATACTCACTATCATGTAACAAAGTAAATCGCATGGACTTTCGAGTTGCCAGCTCTATAATTTCGTTTAAATATTACTAATAATTGATGGTCGGAGGACATCTGAGCCAGAGCACCTGTTTGTGGATTCTACTTCAAGCTTGCATACTGGTTCCACTTTTCTGAGTGCTGCATCTGTTTCCTATTTCCTTCACTAAGTGCTGCATTGGCTCTAAGTGCTGTATGAACTGTATGTAGCTTCAGCTACTTACAGTACACAGTGCTGAGTTTCCGACTATGAGATAAAGACTTACCGTCTCACACCTGGAACAAAACCGTGTCGGTCTGAGTGGTGCCATGCAGATGCAGCGTTATATTATCTGAGTGAAAACAAACTTCCTCTGATTGGCTGAGGTGGAGAGGCTGGCCGACTCGGCCAATCATAGGAAGCTTTGTATTCATTCACAGAATACAAAGCTGCCTCTGAATGGCTGGGCGCTGCTTATACCAACTCTGTTTTGTTATGGGTGTGAGACAGGAAGTCTTTGTCTCACAGCCGGAACCCAGCACTGTGTACTGTATGTAGTTGAAACTACCTACAGTTCATGCAGCGCTTAGTGAAGGAAATAGTTGGTTTAACCAGGTTGGTCCAAAAAACTATTTCAAGTGACAGTAAACCTGGAGATCAGCTTCCACATGTGTATTCTTTTTTTTTTTTTCCTCTTATCCTTGTGTGGCAAAACTGTAGACTAAGAAACACAAAATTGTGATCAGAGAAAAGCTTTTCTTGCCCCCAACAGTGATGAGCCGAATGTGTTTGCAGGAGTGTGGCATAGGTTTATAGGTTCATGTTTGCCCTCGCTACTATATTAGGCTAGGTTTGTGAAGTTATCTGATGTAGTCTATTGAACATTGTCTAAAGCTGCCATCCATTGAATAATTTCTGCTATCCCAAGGTACAGCTCCAATACACAACACACTCCGTCATAATGAAAAAGTGACTTATTAAAGGTAATAGTAGTAGGATTGAATAAAGTTTAGTGTGTTAGAGTACCACATCACTTAACTTGTAATTGCACTTTTACTCAGTACCATTATTGCTTGATATATTATAAACCATTAATATGGTCCCTGGTACTGTTTTAAAATGGCATTGCAGTTGCTGCAACACTATTTTTAAACAGCATCTGATTTCAGTGGCTATATCTGGTGCTAGCAGATTAAGTTCTGGGAGTTCTGCTTGTCAGTGAGTGCTGTGATCCAGTGAACAGACCAAGAGCTACATTGATTAGCTCTTGGGATCTTAATCCTAATAGAATGCGCTGCAAAGTGCTCAGTAACAGATTATAACCAAATAAAAATAGTGGTGACACTGCGCTAACCCAATGTGAAAAAATCGAAGCTGCTACACACAAATGTGACCAATATTTAAAGTGAACTAAAGTATAAAATGTAGCGATAAAACAAGACCAAAATGTGAACATATAAAATATAAATTTAGTGACCAGTGGATGCTAACCACTGGAACATGGAAAAGGCAAAAAACCAAGATGTATACAAATAAAGTTCAATAACTCATGAGTGTTGTCAACTAAGACATGAGTGTAGATAAGTGAAACAATGAAGTCCCGTAGTGCAATAAATGTGAAATCCAATATAGGTGAAAGATCTTCTAGTATTTGATTTTCGGCATGGAAATCTTGAGATGGAAATAGATGAAATACTCTTACCAGAACAGGTGGATTCGAATGTCAGCGACACCGAATCAAACAGGCTTAGAGATCCAAAGGGGTGGTTATCCTGAAGGGAGATGGAAGTCCCGGATCCCAAGGGACATCTCCTTTTCGCTCCACCAGCCGCGATGATGACCATCGATCAAAGGGAACCGTATGGAAAAAATGGAGGTATCCAAATCTCATATCAGGTCCCAAGGGTATGGGGAGAGAAAATTAAAGTGCGCCAATAGTGCGGATCAAAAGATATATTTATTGGATCAAACCAATATACAAAACAATTAAAAGCGTGATCACGTAAAGTGTGTAGGGAAGAGTGTACCTTGCCCGAAGCGTTTCATCCAATTGGACTTCTACAGGGGCATCAAACAAATTATAACCACATTACTTTCTAAGAGCTCATTTAGTCATCCTTGAATCGGGCAGGGCTGGTCTTGCTTTGCCTCCCCATGCAGTAACAGATTACAATAATAGGAATGTAATGCTTGCTGATAACAGTGAATATACAGTTGGGTCAATAAATATTTGGCCACAGGCACAATTTTCATACTTTTGGCTCCTTATTCCACCAGAATAAAATTTAAAAAAAAACAATCCACATGAATTTGAAGTGCAGACTTTCAGCTTTAATCCAAGGGGTTGAGCATAAATATCAATTTATGATCGATCAAATTTTAGGAAGTGTAACCATGTTTTACAAAGTCCCCCCATTTTCAGGGTTTAAATGTAATTGAACAAATTAATATAATCATAAATAAAATGTTCTTTTTTTTTATATTTTGTTGAGAAAACTTTACTGGCAATGACTGACTGAAGTCTGGAACCCATGGGCATTACCAAAAACTGGGTTTCCTCCTTTCTGATGCTTTGTCAGGCTCTAATTGCAGCTGTCTTCAGTTGTTCTTTGTTTGTGGGTCTTTTCTGCCTTTAGTTTTACCTTCAGCAAGTGAAATGCATGCTCAATTGGGTTGAGATCAGGTCAGCCATTGCAGAATATTCCACTTCTTTTCCTTCAAAAGCTCCTGGGTTGCTTTTGTAGTGTGTTTTGGATCATTGTCCATCTGTACTGTGAATTGCCGTCCAATCAACTTTGCTCAATCTGGGCTGAAAGTTTAACTCTAAACATTGCAGAATTCCCCCGGCTGCTTCTGTCTTCTGTCACATCATCAATAAACACTCACATCATCAATAAACACCAATGACCTAGAGCTGCACGATTCTGAATAAAATGAGAATCAAACATTTTTTTTTGCTTAGAATAAAGATCACCATTCTCGGCGTAACATCATCTTTTACATTATACAAAAAAATTGGGCTAACTTTACTGTTTCGTTTTTTTTCTCATTCATTGAAGTGTATTTATTCCCAAAAAATTGCTTTTGAAAGACCGCTGCACAAATACAGTGTGACATAAAATATTGCAACACCCGCCATTTTATTCTATAGGGTCTCTGCTAAAAAAAAAATGTATATATGTGTATATAATGTTTGGGGGTTCTAAGTCATTTTCTAGCAAAAAATACTGATTTTAAGCAACAAGTGTCAAAAAAAGGCTTTGTCTTTAAGTGCTTAAACTGACCTCCTTTGCAGACCAAAGTTCATCCCTTTGATCTAAAAGAACCAAATGATACAACGTTTATTTTTATCTCTCAGCGCTGAGCAATGTTGTGATAAACTTTGCCAGCTGCCTTTTTTCCTATTTACAGATCTGAGCAGAGAACGGCTCTGCACTTGTTACAAGAATCGTGGAAATTCTGGATTAAGATCGTGAGGGGGGTTTAATCGAGATCGCAATTTTTTTAACAATTAATCATGCAGCTCTACAATGACTCTATAAATGGAAGGCATGCATGCCCATGCCATCACATTGCCTCCACCATGTTTTACAGATGACGTTGTGTGTTTTGGATCAGCTGTTCCAAGCCTTCCCCACACTTTTTTCTTCCCGTCATTCTGATACAGATTAATCTTGATTTTATCCAACCAAAGAATGATTTTTCCAGAACTGGTCTGGCTTTTTTAGATGTTTTTTTGGCAAAGTCTGGCTTTTCTATTCTTCTGGCTTTTGAATGGTTTTCTCCTTGTGGTCAGCCCACTGTATTTGCTCTCGTGAAGTCTTTTCTTGATTGTAGACTTTGACAATGATACGCCTACATCCTGGAGAGTGGACTTCACTTGTCTGGATATTGTGAATGGGTTTTTCTTTACTATAGAGAGTATCCTGCGATCATCCACCACTGTTATCTTCTGTGGACGTCCAGGTTTTTTTATGTTGCTGAGCTCACCAGTGCGTTCTTCTTTCCTCAGAATGTACCAAACTGATTTGGCCACTCCTAATGTTCCTGCTATCTCTGGCCTGTTTCACTTGCATGGGCAGCTCCTTTGAACGCATGGTGTAGGTTCACAGCAATAGATTCCAAAGGCAAATACCACACTTAGAATCAACTTCAGACCTTTTACTTGCTTAACTGATGAAGAAATAACGAAGGAGTATCCCACACCTTGCCATAAGATCGCTTTTGCTTCAATTGTCCAATTACTTTTGGTTCCTTGAAAAAGGGGGGGTGGTTATTAAGAGATATTAAGAGCTGTAATTCCTAAACCCTTCCTCCAATTTGGATGTACATACCCTAAAATTAAATCTGAGTGTGCACTTTCAGTCCATGTTAATTATATAGCTTGAATATGTTTTGATAAATACCTGAAAAAAAACAAAAATTGTGCCCGAGCCCAAATATATATGGACCCAACTGTATGTTATCTTTCTATTGCTCCTCCTCTACTCAATGTACCTCAGATTTTTGCTAGTGTCTTAGGAGGATGGATGTCTGGTTCATGGTTCCTACTTCCATTAGCTTAGATCAAGATTCATTGCTGCTTAAAGTGAATGTAAACTTGATTCATGAAATTGGAGCTGGACACACATATCTGCAATGTTTTGTTTTATCTCTCTTCAAAGCCAAGTCCCTAGCTTTGTCCTGCTCTGTTAGTCTATTATTAGCCTGAAAACTTTTGACACGCTCTCCGAAATGGGCGATAGAAGTGTGTGTCGGGGGGGAGGGTGCTATAAATAGATTTGCAGACTGCTAAACTAGTCACAGGCACGCTCTGCTTGTGTGGGTAGGGGGTGTGCGCCTTTCCTCTAATAAGCAGTCTCACAGTAGCAAAGTATCCACACCCACAGATGAACCAGGAAGAGAAAAATCTAACCAAACGTGCACTTTCTAAACAGTATGTAAAACTCAAGACAGCAGATATACATTTAAAACTTATGTAGGGAGATTTTTTTTCATCTCTGTGTATCTTCTGGAGCTGTTCATTTCACTGGGTATATGTGAGGGTTTACATCCACTTTAACCACTTGCTATCCGCGCTATAGCCGAATGACGGCTACAGCGCGGACCTGCATTCCCGGGAGGCCGTCATATGACGGCCTCCGCTGTGCACGTGCCCTGCGCGCGCCCTGCAGGGCGCGCGTGGAGCGCGCTGTGATCACCGAGTCACTGAGACTCGGGTGATCACCGATCCGTGTAAGGGGCCGGTCCCGGCCCCTTACCATGTGATCAGCTGTCAGCCAATGACAGCTGATCACATGATCAAAACAAAAGCTCGGTAATCGGTTTTTTTTTCTCCTCGCGCTGACAGTGCGAGGAGAAAAAAAAGCCGATCACCGGCTCAGCAGCAAGGGACATCGGTCCCGAAGAGGAGGAGGCAATAATGCCTCAATTGTGCCCACAGTACCCCCTGCCAGTGCCACCTTACATTGCCACATCACAGTGCCCACCAGTGCCACGTATCAATGCCCATAAGTGCCACCTATCAATGCCTATAGGTGCCACCTATCAATGCCCACCATTGCCACCTAACAATGCCCACCAGTGGTGCCAATCAGTGCCACCTAGCAGTGTACAAGATCAGTGCCCATTATTGGCACCAATCAGTGCCCATCACTGCCACCCATCAGTGCCCATCACTGCCACCTATCAGTGCCCATTGGTGCCGCCTCATCAGCGTACATCAATGAAGGAGAAAAATTACCCTTTTAAAAAATTTTATAACAAAATATAAAAAAAAAAAAAAAATTTTTTTAAAAATTCGGTCTTTTTAAATTTTTTTAACAAAAAATAAAAATCGCAGAGGTGATCAAATACCACCAAAAGAAAGCTCTATTTGTGGGGAAAAAATGATAAAAATTTCATTTGGGTACAGTGTTGTATGACCGCGCAATTGTCATTCAAAGTGCGTCAGCGCTGAAAGCTGAAAATTGGTCTGGATAGGAGGGGGGTTTAAGTGCCCGGTAAGCAAGTGGTTAAGCTCATTTCTTCATAGCAGCTATGTGGATCAGCCTGAGTTTGGAGGCCACACCCGGACCCCACTGGACTGAAATGTGACATTAGGGGTGCTGTTCTCTGCATTGTGTTGCTTTTCAGACCTGAGTTTACTGGTAAAAAAAAGAAGCCACAAAGCACTTTCCTGGAACAGAGCTGTGACACAGCCCTAAACCCTACCTCTAAAGATTCATCCTGCTGCTGATTCACTTGCAAGCACCACGTGCAAATCTGGTCAATGGTCTGTTCCCACTGCCTGCCTGCAGTGACCTGGTTAGCTCTGGCTGCCTGGTCCTCTTCAGCACCAACTGCCTGGGTTTGTAACTAAAGCCTTGCCTTGCACTTTGGGCATTGCTAAACCACTTTGGTTGCATTACCACTATGCAGTTGCAACATGTCTGCACATAGACATGAAGAGGACAGTCCTGTTGCTATGGGTAACCCCAGCCCATACCACTTTAGTTGTTTGACTCGTTATCCTCTGGGGAAACTGGCGTCTGTAATCTGAAACTTGTTACTCCTTTTGTTATAGGGTCTTTTTTATTGGAGTCTTCCTCAGCTCCATTGGTTATGGCCAATTTTCCCTGCCCTGTTTCCAGGGACCTCCACCTATCACCACCGAGTCTATCTCTGAACCTCCAGAGCTCTCAGATCAGGCTGGGCTGCTGGTTCCTGTGACCATCTCCAATTAAGATTTAGAAAAGACTGCTTTTCAAGCAACGCGGTCTCCTGCTGTCATTGAAGAACTACAAGGGGTCATGTCTGACCACCTTGATGCAGTGCGTTCTACCGAGGATTTGGAGGATCAGCCTTGGATGTTTTAGAGCCCCCACAGTGGCAGAAACCTTCCTTTTAGACATAGTTCCCTCCATCTCGCCTTGACTATGTTTCAACAGGAAAAGTTGTCTGGTCCCTGTGCTAAATGATACTGAGAGTATTTGCCTCACTCCAACTGCCTTTATTAAGGACAGTGTCTTGGAGACTGACTTAACTCAATTTGCAGCATTGACTCCAGGAAGATAGGTCTGATTCTCTGCTGCAGGTAGAGATCATTGCTGGAGGGCCCTAGGCCCCTTTGGATTGTCAGCTGGTGGAGTGCTTTAGCATCCTGCTGCAGGTAATCTCTGCTGGGGACAAAGTATAAGGCCTCTTCATCTGGTCAAGTGGTCCTCCAGCTGAGCAACAGCCTCCCGGGGGAGGACATCTATATGCCTTCCCTTGCTCTGTGCTTAGTGCTTTTGATGCTTGGGTGGGCCTAGGGGGGGATATGGAGATATTGGAAACTCCCTTGACCCAAAGTTGTTGTCAGGGTTAGGCAAGCTCCACAGCATTCTTTTGCAGGCCTCAGTGTCACCTTAGGGTGTCAAAGGGGATGCTTCAGAGTTTCATCCTCAGTGTATTTTTATAACTCCTACCTCACTAGTCTGGATTTGAAGTCTCACTTCATTTCTGTCTATCCCTGTGAGGATCAGAAAAGAAGACAATGGAATGCACCTATGGAGAAAGCGCCAGACCGAATAATGAGTCCAAATTTATTGGTTAGCAATGCCAGACCTTGTGGCGATGTCTCCCTTGCACCCTAATACTTATGTCATGTGGACTCTGTGGGATTGTAGCTTTGAGTCTTTTAGTGGTCTCACTTTACACCCCTAAGGGTTATCGGGTTTAACTAATTTCATACGTTGTCTTGTTGACCGCACTTAGTAAGTTGGTATTCTGACTATGCAATCCCCTCTAGTCGCAGAATTTATGTCCCTTGATTTTAAGAATTAGGGATGCAAGACCCTTTTTGTAGTACATTCCTGATTGGGGCCTGTTGCTTCGAGAGGTTATCCAGTTTTTTGTTTTTTTTTTGGTTGACAACATAAGGTTGTGAGTCCTTTCTTCCCTGTTCAGGAGTTTTTTGTTGTTCCACCTTTTTTGGTGGGTTCTGGTTGATCAGCTTCTCGCTGGATCAGGTAGTCATTCTCCTCTCATGGTAACCTTCTCTATCCTGGTCTGAAGCTTTATGTTGATCCTCTGTGCTCTCCCTTTGGTCATGATGACAAACTCCCCTATCTGGTTCGGGATCTCCCCCTCATCTATCAAGATTAGGGTCCTTCAGGC
Organism: Lithobates septentrionalis; assembly: GCA_037952835.1. Lineage (NCBI taxonomy): Eukaryota > Metazoa > Chordata > Amphibia > Anura > Ranidae > Lithobates > Lithobates septentrionalis. The sequence continues at coordinate 906,501 of JBBDGP010001440.1, read as the reverse complement.
AGGCAGTCCTTACTGGTCCTGAGGCCAATTATTGTGTTTTGCCATGTTGTTCGCTCCTCAGTTGGACTCCTTTTGGATGTCCTGACTGTATCTAAATTCCAGTGTCCCCCAATGGACTCCAGAAAATGGATTTTACGATGTGTACAAAATCCCTTTTTTTTTATGCAAGCATTGTAAGTTTGGTATCAACCTTTTTTACTGAAGTTCTTTGTAAAAAAAATAATTATATAAAAATCTTGGAGCAGACTTCAAATGCAAAACATAGTGTGCAGAAACCTACCCTAATACAAGAACCTAATACACACTATGGGGGGCGGCTTTACTAAAACTGGAGCATCTGTGCATTTTAACCAATCGCCTTCTATCTTCAGCTTATTCAGTTAAGCTTTGAATATAAAAGCTAGAAACTGACTGGTTGCCATGCAAAGCTGCTCCAGTCTTGGTAAACGCCCCTTTCTGTTTAAATGGAACATTTTAACTCTAACTTTTGTTTCTTCTCTATGCAGGTAATGGGAGATAGTTTACTGCTTTCTTCTGTGTTCCAATTCTCTCGAAAAATTAGACAGACGATTGATAAAACTGCTAATAAAATAAGGTATGGTATGCTTGTCCTAAAGTTGCAGCTTTTTAAATTTAAATGGCTATACCTATCTGAAGGCTAGATCAAGACCTTTGTTTTGTTTAAATATCTAGGTACATGTAATTATGTGTAGATTTTTCATTTATGTGCCAATATGCCCATACAATTTTGTTTTTTTATTTTGCAGAATTTTATTTAAGGACAAAGAAAGAAACTGGGATGAAATTGAGAAGAAGTTGAGATCAGAAAGTGAAATACCAATTCTGAAAACTTCATGTGTGGTAATTCAGCATTTGTTTATTGCTCAGTTGAAGTCACAGAAATAGATATGCAGTCACATGGATATTGTACTAACAACCTCCATTTGCATGGCCTCATCTCCACTTTTCTATTACAACTGTTGTGCAGGTTGTCTAAATATGACTGTGCAATCCAGTAGACACCAGAGTTAAAGCGTTTGTTACCCCAACACTTCATATTCCTGATATGTGTTTGCTGTACCATGTACTTGTATGAGAAAGTATCCTGTTCTCTTTGTATTGCTTCCTTTGTGTGAAATCCCTGGTGTTCCTGCCAGTCCCTCTATGTTCTTAATGAAAACTGACCACACTAAGCAGGAGAGCTCACCGTGGTCAGTTCTCTAGCTATGCTGGGAACTGAGTGTGATCTCCAATGCCCCCAGGGCACAAACATTCATTGGGAAGATCAGTGTGCTGCTGCTTCTTCTCCTCCTCCCACCAACTCTTATGCAGATGAGAGCAGAGGGAACACAGGGAATTTGATCACTTATAAGAAATAAAAAAAAGGGGGGGGTTATTTCTAATGTTTTTTTTTTTATATATATCTATACAAAAATGTTTAGCTTTTAATTTTAAACTGAATGGGTTGTTTTACAAGGTGATCATTTACAATCACATCTAAGACAAACAGTGACTCTAGTGAATCAGCTGCAATCACTGTCTAGAAATGCCCCCCACTGTATTCTGATAGCCACTAGCTTTTAGAGTACAATAGCCTCAGCAGGAAATTCGATCATCTGCCCTGTTTAGATTTTTTTTTATTCAGCTGCAGGCTGAATGGAAATTATGTTAGTTTATGACCAACTTTAGACCCAGTGCTTTTGGTGATTGGTGACAGAAATAGACACACAAACCCCTTCTCCTCTTCTGTACAACAAGCAAGCATTAGGTCACTTATGATGAGGGGTGTTGCTGTTACTTTGCTCTTCCAGCACAGAGCACTTGATTGGAGAGAGCTGTAAGCAGCATTTTTACTCAGAGAAAAAATATATTTGATTGTGTGTCTTTCTTGGTAACAACATACAACTACAGTACTCCGCTACCTAACTAGAGAAATTATGGAATTTTTGTTTTATTACCAATAGTTTTGTACCTACCCTTATTCTTAAACTATAATTATCATCCTATGAATTTAAACTCTAGCCATAATACTTTCTAAAAATGTGCAACATTCTTAAAGTGGTTGCAAACCCCAGCAAAAAAAACAAAAAAAAAACCTGCAAGACAAAGGCATAATGAGCTAGTATGCATAGCATACTAGCTCATTATGTATTACTTACCTTAGATCTAAGCCCCTGCAGCGGTCCTCGTTCACCGCTCCGGCTGGCGACATTGCTCCCGGAGTTACTTCCGTGTATCGCGGGCCCCGGCGCTGTGATTGACCGGAGCTGCGATGACGTCACTCCCGCTCATGAGCGCGGGAGCCGCTGGTAACGGCACAGTCTTAACTGAAGCAACAGCACGTACGTGCCACCAGGGGGTGGTGGCAGCAAACAACCTGTCCCTCTGACCCCGGGAGACAGACGGGAAGGCAGGGGTTTAGAGGCCTTACCGTGAGGAGGAAGATTACACGGAGGAAGATGACACAGGGGGCTTCTCCTCCTGGCCGAACAGGAAGCGGGTTTTGAGACCCGATTGGCCAGGAGTCCTAAGACTCCTAAGAATCAGGCAGACAATAGTGAATATTCGCTATTGTCACACAACTAGGTGGGCTCAGGGTGCAGAGCCCACCTTTTTTGGAAGCCAGAGTCTCTAATCATGTGCTTAAAAAAAAAAAACCCATTGAAATCCATGCGTCCGGAACTATGCATGTAGATTATGGGCCGGGCGCATGGATTAAGGGAGGTGGCCATCGTATCTAGGGCTCATACTTGCCCTTCTTAGGGTTTCCTAATCCTGACTAATCGATTTGAATCGGATACTGCTTACATATTTGCAAGAATAAATTCAAAAAATTATCATGATTCATTTTTCTATATCAGATGCTGCTTATCCAAATCCCTCTCTCCTTTTTTCAGACAGTCAATAAGATCTCCAGCCGCAGGAATTTGTTTGGAATTCAAAACATTCTAGAATCTCTCACAAAATATTAGTTTGATTATAGAGACGGGGACCTGGCTTTACCTCGTTTTAGAAGATATTCTATTGCTACTCTGTTTATAAGACTTATAGGACTAGATGCTAGCTAATGAAATAAAATAGCGGGTCACTGTGGGAAAAATTCCTAGGTGGAATAGACCTCACAAGACGTTTTTGGCCAGCTCCTCCTTATAGAGAGCTCTCTCTTCATGTCGCACTTACATTTCTGGTGTTGATGTCAGTGGGACTTTCTCCATTAGCAACTCAAATGAAAATATAATTCATCATTACCATCCATCGCTGGGCATAGAATGTTTCCTACAGGGTTCTTAAGATGGACATAGTACCTCACACTGCACTTACGTTTTTAATAGTCCCTCACTGTTATCACTGGCAAAGCTTAAGGGAAAGGTCAGGTCCTTTTCCAGGAGACTCATGGAGGTATGGTCAGTTAATATGTTTTATAAACTCTCTTACTCAGCCTATCATGCATATACCAGACTCATAGTTACATAGTTGGTAAGGTTGAATAAAGACAACAGTCCATCCACTTCAACCTGTGTGTAGGTGTATGTGTGTTTTTTCATTTCCCATATCCCCGTATATTGTTTTCGCTAAGATGCCCGTCCAAGAGTCTTTTAAAACTATCCATACTTCCTGCTGACACCACTGATTGTGGAAGGGTGTTCCACATCTTTACCCCCCTGACAATGAAAAACCCCCTACGCAGCTTAACTGCTAGCCGACTAGCCGCTGCAGTTATACTGCGGCAGGTTGGCACGGCTGCGCAAATCGGCGTAGCTATACGTCGCTCTTTGAAGACGTCATAGCAGGTGCGCTCCCGCCGTGTGTCCCTGGAGCCGATGCCCGTGCCCGGCGGGCGCGATGACAGAACAAGACTGGGGGTGTGTGTGTAAACACACAAATCCCGGTTCTCTCAGGGGAGAGGAGACTGATCGTGTGTTCCTACTAAGTAGGAACACCGATCGGTCTCCTCCGCTAGTCAGTCCCATCCCCCCTATAGTTAGAACACACCTAGGGAGCACAGTTAACACCTTTATCGCCCCCTTGTGTTAACCCCTTCCCTGCCAGTGACATTTATACAGCAATCAGTGGCTATTTTTAGCTCTGATCGCTGTATAAATGTCAATGGTCCCAAAATAGTGTCAAAAGTGTCCAATCTGTCTGCTGCAATGTTGCAGTCCTGATAAAAATCGCAGATCGCCACCATTACTAGTAAAAAATAAAATAATAATAAAAATTACATAAATCTATCCCCTATTTTGTAGACACCAATCAATGAAGAATTTTTTTTGGGGGGGGGGGGGGGGATATTTATTATAGCAAAAAATACAAAATACTGCACGACCGTGCAATTGTCAGTTAGAGGGATGCAGTGCCGTATCTCAAAAAATGGCCTGGTCAGGAAGGGGGCAAATACCTTCTGGGCTGAAATGGTTAAGGTTAAACCGCTTCTCTTCCAGTCTCATCGTGTGGCCCTGTGTCCTCTTACACTCCCTGGGACTGAAAAGTTTCATACTTCCGCTGGGATCACCGTTAAGATATTTGTATATCGCTATCCTATCTCCTCTCTAGCGTCTCCAGGGAGAATACATTTAGTGCTTGTAGTCGTTTCTCAAAATTAAGGTCCTCCAGTCCCCATATTAATTTTGTTTGCCCTTCTCTGGACTCTCTCTAGCTCCAGCACATTCCTTCTGAGGATTGGTAACGAGAACTGGACGGAATATTCCAGATGCGGCCGAACCAGAGTCTTATAAAGTGTCAGGAATATAGTTTTATCTCTGGAGTAAATTCCCTTTTTTAATGAATGCTAATATTCTATAATATTCTGCTGGCTTTGGTAGCTGCAGCTTGACACTGCCTGACTCAAAATCAGTAAAAACTTTTTTTTTTGGGCCCTGACCATCATGCTCTTTTTCATATGCATCAGGCTATTCTGAAATTAGGGACTCCTAATTTCCTTATTATCTAGATAAATTGGAAGATGAACTTGGTACTACCTTACCTATTGAATACAAAGTCAAGATTTTAAAGCTATTCCACAAAATTTGAATAGTTTAATTTTAAATTTGCTGCATATTGACACCTATCCCATTGTGCCTGGCACTGATCTGTGCAGTCTACTCATCAAAGTGTTGAAGAGGATGTGATACAGAAAGGACCATTGCACATACCGTATTTATCAGCATATAACACACACTTTTTTACCCTGAATACAGAGGGTAAACCGTGCCTGCGTGTTATACGCTGATATCTGTTTTCTTATTCAAAGGGGGAGCGGGGATCGGGCGGTCCGCCCCGGGTGCCACCCATTGGGAGGGTGCCAGGCCGACCGCCCGCCCGCCTCTCCTGGCCCTGGGACAGCGCTGCCAGCACACGCCAAACTCCAGAAAACATTACTGCCAGCCCCCTCCCACACATCGCTCCCCCGTGCCACTATCAATGTAAATCCAAGCCTCCACATCCCTCCACCAACGCCGCTCGCTCTGGCCGCTCTCCTCCTCCCACTCCACCCCCTCCTTGAGTGTAGCTTTTGATTGGAGGAGGAGAGCGGTCATGTGACCGTCAATAAAAGAGAGCAGAGCAGTCACATGACCAGGTCCACAGCACCAGGAGGTATTCAATAGATTGACAACGAGTGACACAGGAGAAGCGGCGCATTCTTTTCCTGAAACTTCCCTCTTAAAGTTGAGGTGCGTGTTATACGCCAATAAATACGGTATGTGGTGGTTTTGTCCTGATATTTAAATCTCTATTGGTCCAGAGTAGCAAATGCTATATCTAAGATTTCAGGTTTGACTGCACCCTTGGGTCTATTTATTTCATGGCTCAGATTTTTCATATAAAGATTATCTGAATAACCTAGTTCCTCATTTATTAAACTCTGCAAAGAATAATGTGTCTTTACATCAAAATTCATTGTAAGTCCTGCCTGTTATGTCACGGATTAATCTTACACTGATAATGGAGGAAGCAAAGCTGACATCTTCTGAATTCTAACGTGGGATCTTTGGATATCTGTAGTCTATGTACAGGCTTAAAGTTCCTAAGGTTAATGATTTAAATGGATTAGGTGTTTTCTCATCAAATATCTGTGCACCATGGAGACATTACCTGTATCTTATAGATGAGAACAAAGAACAAATTGTTTTTGCTGATCATCTTGTTGATTTGGGAAAAAAAAAACTTTTTTTTTCCTAATAAAAATTAAATGAATGAAAAAAAACCTAAATTGGCAGCCACTGCTATATATTAATTTACTAATCATGTGGTAAACCCAACATTTCATAAACCAAGGTTTCATATTTGCACAATTGCACAAGGAAAGCTCAATATCTGAAATACAAAATTCAATTTATGGCATCATTTCCTATGTATATAAAAAAGTTTTTTTTTCTCCTTTTTAGGAAATCTTATCAATATTACAAGAGCTAAAGAGAATTGAAAACCAGTTACAAGGTATTTATGAACATATTTTCTGCGCACTAGCTGTTAAATGTTTAACATTCTGCTTATTTCATG